>JARHVA010001541.1:0-252500 GCA_037957365.1 Torreya grandis | reverse complement strand
AACTTTATGCATAAATTACTCAAATTAATCAAAATGCCTTATTATTGGTTCAAAATTTGACTGGATTGGAATTTGAAGGTAATGTTAGATATATTGGATCTGTTATCCCATTTAGGATGTTATAAATAGTAAATAATAAAGGCACATGTCTTATGCAAAATATTTGATAGAAAAGAGCAATCTAGAGCACCTAGGTGCAAAATTGGCATTTTGACTCAAAATGATCTGATCAAAGTAAGCTGGCCCATAAATTGCATTGCCCCTTTTGGGGATACCTTGGCCAAAATCAGCACTTGAATATGCCAATTTCACATCATTTAGCATGTTTTAGTGTTTTTAGTCCAAATTGTGCATTTTTTGTGGAAATTAGTCAAAATCTTGATTGGAGGTTATTGATGGCCAGATTTAGGTGTCTACAATTTGCCCTTATTTGAGAAGATATTGAGAACTATAGGCAAAGCAGTGTCTTCTCAAAGAATGAAAAATGCGCTATATGCCAAAAAGAAGATGATGGTTAAAGAACAAAGATCCAAATGGTTTTGGGAAGCCTATGATGATGCCCCCTTGAGGGAGTGGTTTTCATAATTGTTGATGGATGGTCCCTCAGAAATAAGCAATAAGAAAGGTGGAATTAACCCATGGTTGAGATTAATCCAAATAAGAAAATGCTTGCATGCATTGATGTAAAAAGGATGTTGACTTGCCCAAAGGCAATTATAATTAGGGTTAAAATTCAAAATAATGATTTTCTGATAGGTGGTTATAATCATTAAGATGAATTGGATTGGTTAAAACTGATGGTTGTGCCCTAGTTAGGGATGATTAGCAAGCATAACTCAAGGATATAATTTGGAATATATATTAAATATGAGTGGGTACAAAGTGATGAAAGAGATAGATAGAGGAATAAGATTGATCATTATAAATGATTTAGTTATACCTACCAATGAGGAGATGTTCATCCATATTAGTAGTGATACAAATAGAATGGCTAATGGGTTAATTTGATCAAGGGTGGGATGGGATAATTTTCCAAGGTGCCAAAGAGAAACTTTTGTGGCTTCATTGATTTTAGACCTTATTGAAGCTAATTTTTGATATAGCATGTGATGATAGGCTTCATGATAGAACACCATGAAGACTTGGCCAAAAATATGCATAGGGACTGACTCCTGATCTAATAAACACTTGAATATAATGTACCAATGACAAAAACCATGATGATAATGTTGACACATGAATATGGATGGACTAAAGAATAATGTTTTCAAAGAATCACCTAATGCATACATATAGAGCGAGTCGAGGCAACAGTGTTGAAAGCAAACAAATAGGCAAGAAAATAAACAAATAAAAAAATAAAAAAATAAACAAACAAACTGAAATAAACAAAAAAATAGAAAGCTTGAAAACAAAATCAAAAGAAAGCATCCTAACAATGACCATGCCCTAATAATACAGATCAAGGATAACTAACTAGGATTAGATAGGAGAAATATTTTTGGATTTTTGAAATGTTATGAATGTTTTTGGAATTTTGAGGTATCTTAACTTGTTAGAGAATGGCATGATACTTGCTCACAAAATGGTGAGAGTGTTTGTCTTAGGTTGCTCAAAAAATGGTGAGAGTGTATGGAAATGGGGACTAAGGTGACCTCAACATGAATTGAGCATGACCCACATAGTTCTAAAATGACCTCAAGTCACAATAATTACATCCACACAAAGGTGAGGAAAAACAAACTAGGTCCTAACA
This sequence comes from Torreya grandis, assembly GCA_037957365.1. NCBI lineage: Eukaryota > Viridiplantae > Streptophyta > Pinopsida > Cupressales > Taxaceae > Torreya > Torreya grandis. The sequence continues at coordinate 250,744 of JARHVA010001541.1, read as the reverse complement.
AGTTCTCAAATCTGGCAAATGGCTAGTCAAATGAAAATAGTAATGGCAAGGTGATATAGCAATCCATGATAAATAAGTGTTTCCCCTAGTTTATCCATAGGTGGTTATAAATAGGATATAATGGCATAGGTTAATGATACTAATTTTTTCATAAATAGTTATAATTAGTATCAAGATTGTTGAGACACTAATTTGCCCATAGGTGGTTATAATCAAGCTCACATAAACAAACTTGATAGGATGAAAGATATCTTGCTAGATCAACTATCACACTACATTCATAGACTGTCATTGTAAACATGGACTTGATTGATTATTGAAACTTGATCAGAATCCTCTCACAAAAAGTGTAAGAAGAACCAAAATAACCAAGATCAAAATAGGATTGGTTAGGATGACTAAAATTAGGCTTTGGTCTATATAGGAATGGAATGATAGGATGGTATGGTCTTGCTAAGGATAATGATGGTTTTTTAATAGATTAGAAAAACTGGTAAGAGGGTTGACCCAAAGTGATGGGCTAAATAGTACGATATGTGACAATGGCAAAAGGATATGTAATAATGGCAATGACATGGTACATGTTTTTGGTTGGGTGTAGTTTTTGATTCTATTTTTCTTGTTGATATGGAGATGCACGTCCTAATCAAAAAATGAAATAGAATACTTGATCATGTTAATTGTTATCCCACACCTCATCTGAATAATATCTCTATCAAGAACTGGTTACATAATGTGATTATGAGAATGTTATTGTGATCTTCCTTGGTCATTGATTATGATTCCTTCAAATGTTGAGATAGGGTATCTTTGTAGCCTCTACAAAGGAAAGTGTGCCCATGGATGGTAAACAAGGACAAATAATGGATGGCTGGTTTGATTTTGAAATAGAATGGCAAATGATAATGGAAAGGGAAATGGTGGGGAAATAAATGAAGATCAAGACTTTAAGTCACATATAATGTTGTTGATATCAGATTTGACATAATTTTGGTTGTGGTGGGGCAAAAGACTTGTTCTCTTGATAGGACCACCAATTTTTTTATTATTTGACCTTGAGAGTAGCTACCATCTAATTAGATTGTAGATCATAAGCTATTTTGATTTGATCTTTGATTTTGCCTTTATCAAGTAGTGAAGAACTTTTGTGCTTAGCTATTGGTGCCTCAATGAGGTTTTCACCAATAAATTTATCTTGATTTTCCCATAGCACCTTTGAGAAGGTTTCACTAATGAACATTGGCTTTTGACTTTTATTTTCTTCTAACACTTCTACAAGATTTTCACTAGATGATGTTGAGTTATGACTTTGATTATTCCCTAACACCTTTGAAAAAGGTTTCACTACGAGAGTGCTCTTCTACTATATGAATGTGGTCTTGGCCTCCTTCCTCTTCTTCAACTACTATGTCACCATCGATGTAGTTCAAAAAAGTGTGATTTTGTCAATCCCAATCGACACTTGTGGGAGATGGAATGTCAATGATATGGCTATTTTGGTTGATGGTAATGGCTTATGGAATGGGGAAAGGATACACAATCCTTGTAGAAGATACTAGGATAAATTGTGTCAAAGTTTAATTAATCATCCTCAAAAACTATAGAAGGATCACAAATGTATTCAAATTGAGCTGCAAGGCATGCACAGCCAATGTTGTAATAGCCACAAACATATTATTATTTTGAATCTAATTCTAACTCAAAGGACTCTGAATCCTATGTTGAGATTGATTTTAATTATGATTTTGATGCTAAATATGATGTTGGTTCAAGAATAGAACTTGACTCTAACTCTAATTCTTCATCTAATGGGTATTCTATTATAATGATGTCTTGTTGAATAATTTTTATTAGATAAGTAATAACATGTGATGGCATAATGGGCTCCCTAAAAATTGGTTTGTCAAAGTGAGACTTCTCTAGGATGGAAAAAAGGTCAAGATACAACTCCTCAAAGACTAGTTTTTCAATAGGAGGCTCTTGAAAAATAGGCACATGGTCGAGGTATTGATTTGACCAAAGGTGGTTATAATCATTAAAAAGTGACTCAACAAAGATTGGCTCATCAGAGTGAGAATCCTCAAAAACTGGAATAGGATCAATAGGTGATTCATCACAAGCTAACTTATCACAAATTTTTGGTTCAACAAAAACATCTTGGATTGGTTGGTTCTCTTGGCCTTGGTTTCCAATGAGCTGGAAAATACTAGTTTTGAACATATCTTGTTATTTGAATGATTGGATGGGTTGAGGTTTGGATTGGATTGGTATTAGATGAGGAATGACTTGTGGTTGGATAATGGTAGGGTCTTAGGGATCATGATTTCTCACATGACCTAAAGGACAAAGTCCTAAGATGGTAATGATAGGATGGTGTGGATCATGATTGCTTGCACAAGCCAATGGACTAGGTCTTAGAATGATGAAGGGATGTTGTGGAGCTTGGTTGTTCACACAAGCCAAAAGGCTAGGTTTATAAATGGTAATGGTATTCTTTGGATATTGCAAAGCTTGATAGCTTGTATAATCCAAAGGAGGGTTAGGGGTAGCTAATGAATAAATAAAAAAAGACATTGTGAAAATTGATTACTTATACAAGCAAAAGCATCCAAGTCTTCCTCATAAACCATATCATCTCATTCATGAGTTGGCTCATAAGCTAGTTATTGAATATTTTTCATGTACTAATTATTATAAAGAGGGTATGGATCCATAACCCAAACAAAATTATCTATAGTCAGGTCTGTAAAGGCCTCTTCACAAGCCTCTTCATACCAATGAAGGTCTCAAGTTAGATCGTAAGTTATTTCATGAATTTTTTCCCATAAATGATTAATATGAGGTAGATATAAATTTGTCTCACAAAATATATTAGTATGATTAGGGTCTTTACTAAAGCCATAAAATTCATTTTGTGTGGTTATTCTATCATAAGTTGGACTGTACGTGACTCTATTATAAGTGTAGCAATACATATCTACACAAATGATTAAAGCTCTAAAATAAAAAGGCTTAAATTTATACAAACTCTAAAAAGACTATGCCAAAAGGACAAATGGTTCAAGCTTGGTCTAACTTGTTTAGAAGCGGGAATTATATCTCCAATGTGGTCTAAAAGTGGAGCTATATCTCTAAAATGGTTGGTGCTAAAACTTGGCATAAAATAGTCTAACACCAAATGTCTAATGTCAAATGTCATACACACAATATTTCAAGCATCTAAATAACAACTATCATGTCAAAGTTCTAGGTTAAAGTGTTCCAAACAAGGTCTAAACTAGGAAATGGAAAAGTTGAGTTACTAGGTCTTTTGTCTAAATGCAGAGTCAAAAACTAGGCTCAAAAAAACATGCATGATGTGATTTGATTTAATCTAACAAATTTGAAAATAACTTTGACATAAACCTGACACACAACATCAAACATAAACATGATCAATAGGCATAAGGCATAAGGTAAAAGGCATCTTGAGAAAGACTATGTTTTCCCAAATAAAGGTACAAATAATGATGAGGATAGGCATTGAACAAAAAAACCATCAATAGTTTTCAATTTTGGGTAATAGAATAATCAAAGTTATGCAACCCAAAAGAGAAAGATCTATGTATTAGCCCCACAAGTTAAGGCTTAAATAGAAATCAATCAATGTTTGAATCCAAACTTGACAAGGTTCATTAAAAACTCAACGTTGAAAATTATGATTTAACCAAACAAGCTAGACAAGATTGGACAGCATGACAGCACAAGACAAAGGTCTAAATGGTATACATGACATGGTTTGAAACAAATGGTTTTTGATACAATGGTAAACTAGTCTTGAAACAAATTGAGCAGCCTAATGGAGCAAGCATACTCAAATAATATGATCAATGTTATGTTTCAAAGACTCAAAAGGCTAAAAATGTTTTGACATGATTTGGGTAGCATAAAGCTACCCTCCACAACTCAAATGACACACACACAAACAAGTTTAGAAAAAAATTCAAGGCACAAATGTGGTATAAAATGCCTAGCATAATGCCTCTTTAGACAAAAGAGTGACATATAGACAAATTGGTTTTGACATGGCTTATAAATAAACAAACAATTTTTAGTCTTAAAAATACCAAGTAAGATAAATGACCAAAATACACTAAGTATAATCATCCAAATCCTAGCAAGGTTATGGCATGTGAGGTTAAATAAAATATCAAGTTTTATATGTCTCTAGGGGAATTAATTTCATAATGACTTTCATGTCAAATGATGCAAAATACAAGAATGAAAATTAGGTGACCACGGCATTGGCTAGTTGTAAAAAGGTCTAGTCCTTTGTACAACCACTACATCATGTTGTTCACTCAGTGTAGTGTGATGTCTAAATATAGATATGTCCCATGTGTAACTCCAATTGGGAGCTAAATGAAGTCAATGTTGGGAGGTGAAACCCTGGGTCATAGCTCCCCTAAAGAACTCATGGGAGGTGATGCAGTCCCCCTCGCAAGCCAAGTGTGCATAAAAATAAAGAAAGCATGAAAGTATAAAGACTTTAGGGTCATTTTCAAGGTCACCCAAACTTTGATGGCTTTTTGGGAAGTGCTTTATATGACTTTCTTTCTAAGCGTTAGACTAGGCTACTTGTAATAGGAATGGTGCTTTTGATTCTAATGGTTCCCTAAAGGGGATAAATGGAAGAGCATATACAAAATATCCATCTTTTTGATACATAAAAATTTAATATAAATAACTTATTAAATACAAAAAAATTTGAAAAGGTGAGTTCATTTTTAAGCCCAAATAGAAAATGAGGTGGTGTTCATTTGACCCTATTTCACTAAATTTTGTCTATTTGGAATTTAAAGGAAAATGGAGAGAAGGATGGGGATAATCTATTAGAATGAACCTAGATTTGGTTTGAGTGTTGTATCCAAAAATTATGAGCACTCCTCTTTGGCTGGGGAGGACTACCTATAAATAATAAATCACTACCACAAGATGTTTGTTAGCAGATAAATGAGTGGGCTGCCAAGCTACACACTTGTTCTAGGAAGTGTGAAACTTCCCTAGAGATGAGAGTCCACTTTTGAGAGTCAAAATAATAATAAATAACTAAAATACAGATAAATAGAGAGTAAAATAGAGTTAAGATTACCATTTTAAATCACCTATTCATAATAGAGAATGACAGGGTACAGATGAGGTATTTTGTTGGTCTTTTGGAAGTTGTCTAGGTAAATTTTGAAGAGGTTAGGCAATTGATAGTTGCTGATGTTGGTAGGTGTGTGACCGATGTTAGTTAAGCTACAAATATCAGTAGTGAGGTGATCGATGTTGATTAGGATGCTAACATTAGTAGGTGCAATAATTATACAAGAAGTTGTAGAGAGATTTTCTATGTTTAGGAAATGATTTAGATCAAGTCAAAGAGGTTAAGAGAGTTAGGATAAGGAGTTTATAACTTGGTTAAGTTTAGTCAAAGGTTTAGTTGCATGTTGTGGTGGTCACTAAACAATAAGTGCTAGGTTGATTGTTTCTATCTAAGAGTCCAAACCTAAATGCCTAAATAGAGAGAACAAGTAGATGCTATTGGTCCTCAAGAGCTCAGTTGCTAATTGTGATTGACTTACATAGGGTGATTGTAAGCCTAGATGCCAAAAATAGAATTTTAAGAGCCTGAATGAGAGTAAGAATCAATTTTATTAATTATTTATGAATTGAACTAATGGTTAGAGTTTGGCATATATTGCTGACATCAGTGATCCTACCAATGCCAGTAGGTATCCCACTAATGTTGGTCATGGGTTGACCAACACTAACGGCCCTAGAATAGGTAAACCTTTCTATTTTTGGCCTATTTTTTATTTTTTTCCATGCCAAGTGTGATACCCATTATAAAATAGTAAAAATAGGAGGTTAGAAAGGAAGTAGTTGTTTAGGAATTTACTTTGGAAGTGGGAATAAGTCATAGGTAGTTAAGATGAGGGGACCAAGTCTTAAGGTGACTCATTAGAGGATAATTAGTCATAGGGAGAGGTGGCCAAGTAAGGTGGCAATAAGGGTTTTTAATTAACTTAATTAAGTATTTTAAATTAATTAAATGTGTGAGGGGTAGAAGTATGGGTTAGGGAGATTAATTGTTATTATTAAAATGGGCCTCAGGGGATTTTGACATAAGGAGTTGAATATGTGTGTGACATAATTTTGGTGTCTATATTTACCCCTTTTTGTCTTGTAATTTGTACTAACATGTTGTAAGAAAACAATAGGAGCTAGATGCTCCAAGTATTGGATGAAGTATCCCCCCTCAAAATAGGAATTAATTGAGGAGAAACTAGAATTGGGTACTGGTTTGATAAAAAAGGTAATTGGGTGATTGGTGGAGAATTGAGCATCACTATGTACAATGAGCTATAGTTGATAATGTTAATAATAAGAAATGTTAAGGAGGACTTGGATAGAAATAACCAAAGCACATCTTGTAAGTGATAGCTGATAGGTCAAATCAATCAAAGTTATAGCTCCAATCGTCAATGTGCCCTAGGTATCTGAGGTTGGAAGTGCCCTTAGGAAACACAAAAGGGGTTAAAGGTGACAAGATGGAATTGGTTTCCATCCAAAACACCTAAAATACATGTGTGTACATAATATCCAACTACATTTAGGACAAATAATGTATGTCTGGTATAAACAGGTCAATGAGTGAGGAAATATTTGTGATTTCCAAGCACAATCATCAAGGGTGAAGATTTGAGTTATCTTTAATTTCATTTTGTCATAGTTGGGGGAGATATATATGATCTCTAGTTTCCCCAATGTGTGGGTAAATTTATGCAAAGTTGGGTTTTTTTGTGGCAAAAAACATGTTTTGAAAGGTGCCAATGTTGGTAACATATGTCAATATCAGTAGGCAAAATTGTTGACATCGGCATGATTAGGGAAACATTGCTAATATCGGTAAGAGTAAGCAATGACATAAATATATTAGGTCAATATTACCAATGTTAGTGGCCAATTAAACTCAATAAAAGGGGGTTTGCTAGTTGACCAAGCTCATTTACAACTTGTTGATTAGAGAGAAGAAATAGGGAATTGAGGGCAATTTGAGATGACAACACAAGGAGAGGACCCATTATGAGGTGTAGGACCACAAGTACCAGTAGTTCCATCTAGGAGGAGATGATGAGATGAGGTAAAATCCCAAACTTACTTTGATTTTATATTTTCAAGATTTAGTTTAAATGAGAGGTGAATGTGTATAAAATAGGATTATGGAGGGGTAAAAAATAGGTTAGGGTAGGTTTAGTAAAAGTTAGGGGGATTTGTGGGTAGTTTTCTAGGGGAAATGGGTAGATTAGGTTTGGGTCATTTGGACCTAGGGTTGAACCAATCATTGACATCAGTGAAATCAATCAACATTAGTTGATTACTAACTAATATCTATGGACATGGCACTGAGGTCAACTAACATTGACTGATAAGGCATTGAGGTTGGTAGTGTGTTGCCTATTGTTCCCAAAATCCATCACTTGTTTTTGTGGACAACTGGTTGACTATTTTGGTCCTACAAGCCAAAAATGGTCTCTTCTTTTCTCAAAAAATATTTTGAGAAGTCAAGTTTTTCAGTCGTGCCAGCATTTTTAACCAAGGAAATCATAGGTTCATCAAGCGAGCTTTCACAAAGAAAATTTTAGAACACTTAAGGCATTTCCTCAAAGTTACAAGGTTGGTTCAATGTTAAGGTTCAATGAAAAGTTTCATCGGTGAGGTTTAAAGATAAGAAATAATGAACCATTGAACCGTTGAACCATTGAACTCCGCTTATCAGAGTTTAAAGGGTTCAAATATTCCAAAGCTTCAAAGAGTTCAAAGTAGAAGGGTCAAGTGAATGGTTTAAGTGGAAGATTATAGAAGAAGGTTCAACCAAAGGCTTCAAAAAGATGATTCAATGATACGTTGAACTCTTAAAGAAGACTAAGTGAATGCGGCTCTTTACAAGAAATAATGAACTACTAAACCATTTAACCATTTAACCATTGAACTGGTGCACTCCAAAGATTTCAAAGGGTTCAAAGGTTCAAGGTTCATAGTGGTTCAAGTGACCAGTGACCAATGACATCCTTGTAGTCATCAAATTTAGGGTTATGAAATAATCGTTGATTTTCAAAGATGCAAGCCTAGGAATAAACTCGGTGACTAGCCAAAAAAGGAGCCAAAGGAGCTAGTAGAAAGTGATAAGAGAGCTTGAGAGCTCAGATCACCAAGAAGAGACAAAATGTAACAAGGAAAGAGGGAATGTTACAAGAAATATAGAAATATCTATAGGAGAGTTACTCTAGTAAGTGAAACAGTCCACCATGTGGACATCAAAGAGCACAAGCAGTCAAAGGCACGGCCTATTTTTCTTCATTGAAGTAAAAATGAATGGATAGCCATGTAGGTATCTTAAAGAAGACCAAGCAACCCATGCTTTAGAGGAGACATTTGATATGATTCAAAATGCTAAAGTTAAGGCTGATACCCTATTCCATCATGGCCCCTTCATAGAGTTTCAAATACATTCTATACAGCATGGTCCATTTTGTGAAAACAAGCACCAAAGTCTTCCTTTGGTTGCTATATATTGTAATCTCTCAGTTTTTATAAAGGAGATCTCTCTATTATCAAAAGCAAAACTCTACCCAAATTGAAAGGCATTCTTGACACTTTGAGCTCAAATTGTTAATCATATTTTATCAAGTGAATGAGAAAGCAAGTAACCTTCTAGACTTTGTGTTGAAATATCTTATGTTATCTAGGAAATTGTTCTTATGTCTTTTTCTTAAATATAGTTTTGTCCATTTAATCAAATAAGTAGAACAAGTGAATATAACCTAGAAGGTGTCTTGAAGCTGACTATGGGAGACTTTGTGCTACCATAATTGTCTTTAGTTTATTGTGTATTTTTTGTTTTACTGCAAATAATATTGGAGAGACTTTGAGCTACATTTATCCTTTGTAATATTTTATTCTATTGTATTTGAAGTGGAGACTTTGTGCTACACTTCATTCTACTATGTTACTTTGTCCTAAATTAGTGAGAGAAGTAACAAAAGACTTTATTATTTTGTGGGTTTTTTGTGGTTATAGTTACTACCCAGGAAGTCTTCCTCTTATTTGTTGAACATAATTTTTGAAAAAAGAGAAATGCCTTCAATAATTACCCAAGAATTCTCCTTTTCTTTATGAACATCATCTCTTAAAAAAGAGAGATGGATGGTGTCATCTCACTCCTAAGTCTATTTTCAGTTTATATTAGTATATAGTAGTTTATAGGGAACCTCCCCTGGATGAGAGGAGAGATTTATCTCATTGTGCTATGGTAAACCTACATATTTTACCAATCAAATCTCCTTATGCTGAGGTTGATATACCTATTTGGTTTTCAGTTAGCTAGTGACAAAATATTCACCCAATAGTTTTTGGTGATTCTGTTAGGGAAGAACACATAGTTTGAAGCCTCAAGCTTCAAATTGAAGTAGCACCAGTTATTTTCCATTTCCATTTTACACTAGAAAATCCACAATATACACAAAGCTAGAGAGCTCAAGGTCTTGTTGACCCTGTATTCGAGCTTGTGCAATGAAATAATTTTGATCTCTCCCCTCCAAAAACTCACCTTTAGCAAACTAGGAGTTTTCTTCCTACCAACATCAGGTCATCAATACCAGGCAAAGCTTGTCTTTCCTCTGCTAGCAGAGCCTTGTCTATACATACCCCACCAAGATTTGTTATCCCTCCTTTACATCATCATATCATGGTAGCTCAAGGCCCCTAGGGTAACACTTTTGGTCCCCTACATCTAACCCCACCCTTACATAAACTACCCCATAGTTTAAAGAAGAATTTTACCAAATTCTATGGTGATGGGAGAGTTCATTCTAATGAACATATTTCAGCCTTCTGCATAGCTTGTGGCATGATAGGTGTGGAGTATGAAGACATAGTAGTGATATTATTTATAGAAACATTGCAAGGTGTTACCACAAATTAGTTCTATCATCTGCAAGCTTAGAGTATAATTGACTAGAACACTCTCAAGGTCAATTTTGAAGCTAGATTCAAACTTACAGAAGATGCACATGCCTTGTTAGCCCAGCTTACACAAATGAAGAATGAGCCTCATGAGCCTATGCAAGACTTCATTTCTAAATTCGACAAGCTGAGGAACAAGATTCTTATAATTGATTAGCCAACACCTAAAAATATTAAATGCTTCTTCATAAATTCATAGCTTTTAGAAGTGAGTTTCTTGTTGAGGCTTGCTGGCCACATATACCTTACTATAGCTCAAGATTTGGCTACTAATATTGAAGATGATCTTATCTTGGTAGGAAAGATAAGAAGAGATCCTAACAGAAATAAATCTTCTTCATCTTCTAAATATTATTCTACAGGCACCACTTATCATATGGTGTAAAAGCTAGCAAATGAATTACTAACTCTAAAAAAGCAAATGACACAAGGAATGTATGCTCCTCCTTCTTATCAGGATATACCAAGGAGGAAATTACCTAACCAGTCATATCAAGGCAACGCTATCAGGAATCAAGGGTAGGCAAATCATCTTCCTTCCCCACATGGGAAAATTACCATTAAAGTAGCTCTAGCTAACTCAATAGTTGGTTATCTTGAAACTAAATTTGACTTCTCTTTCCAACCTAAGTTGAACCAAGAAGATGACGCTAATGTCTTCACAGAAGGAGAAGAATAATTAGCTAGCGACTCCAACATTGGTTTCTTAAATTACCAGGATGAAGATAAAAGTAAGGGATAAATGTTTGATGGATCATACATTGTATTTACTAGGTCCCAAAACTAGTCAAATCAACAAGTTGATAAGGGAAAATTAGGGGAATAATCTCGACCAACAATTTCAATTGCTAAATGAGGGACTTCTCTACCTTTCCAATCAAAGGACCCAGTGATTAATAAAAAGGTAAGTACCTCAAACAATCTTGTACTTTCTACTTTAATTTATTAGACTAGTACCACACCCACTAAAAACTAAAATGATAGAGTTTCTTCCTCTGTTCCTAGTTCTTTTTAGTCATTTGATATAATTGACCATATTAGGAAGACCAAGATCAAAATGACTGAATTTGAATATTTACAAGCCAACCTTGAGTAGTTGGATAGGTTGGTTAAATGTATAAAGAACAAAACCATCCCTATAGGATAAGATGTTTCCAAGGTAATTCATAATCTCCCAAAGAACACATCCACCTGAAATAATTTTGTCATTACTCCTCTTGTTACCCCTGGGAAAATAGAACCTTTCTATGTTTCCCTGTTGATAAATGGACATAAATTGAGTAACTACATAATTGACTCAGGAGCTTATGATAATGTCATGCCTGCTAAGGTAGCAGACTCTCTCAACCTCACTCTGAATAAATTTTTTGGGAATGTTTCTCTATGGAAAAAAATAAGTGCCTCTGTTGGGTCAAATCAAATATGCCCAATTTGCATTTATGGCATTCCAAAAAAAAAGGATTAAAATGATAGTCTTGGTGGCTAACATTCTAGCTTCCTATGGAATTTTTCTTGGATGAAATTTTTGTAAGGATGTTGGTGGAGAATTGAACATGGACTTGTCTGAGGTGAGGATACCTATGAAGGGCATCATGCAAAGGCTACTTCCTAAGAAGGAATCAAGATATATTGTCACTTAGACATCAAATTTTGAAGCTCAATTTTTTTTTAAGTTTTCAGGAATGGGTAATTATTTCCTATCTATAGAGGATATTTTGATTTCATCAAGTAAATGTCCTATAGGTGACAATTCAAAAGGTTCAAATAGAAAACTAGAAGAATTGGTAAAGTATAGTTTAGGCACAAAAGAATACTCCCTCCCTAACGAAGAGAAATCTAAAATAAGATCAGATTTAAATGATGTCTATATTATGTAATTTGATGGCATCTATTCTTTTGCTAGTTTTAGAGCCAGAATTGTCTTGATATCTCCTCAGGGAGATATATTCCCCTATTCGTATAAGTTGCAGTTTAGCAACACCGACAACACTACTGAGTATGAATCTTTATTACTTGGGTTGAAGGCTGCTCAAGATAAAGGTGTTAAACTCCTTCATGCCAAAAGAGATGCAAAACTGGTGGTTTGTTAGGTGAGGAACCTGTATGAAACCAAAAATGAAAGATTGTGACATTACCGCAATCTTGTATGGGACTACATTGAAAGTTTTGACACTTTCAGTATTTTGTAGTGCCTAGAGAGTTTAACGACTGAGCAGATTCTTTGGCCATCTCTACAACTGTCATGGTTCCTTACCAAGATTTCAAATGGAACAAGTACACTATCAAACTAGTCTTTTGACCAAGTCTACCTGATAATGCCAATCATTGTTAGGTATTTAATGGTGACAACTAGATCATTGCTTTTCTAAAATAGATGGATATCTTTGAGGAGCTTTATTTTAAAGGCAGTAAAGATCCACCATGAGAATCAGCTCTTGAAACAAATTTAAAAATTGATGAAGAATTCCTTCAGCTCAAAGGGAATAAAATCCCAAAGGGATTGGTTTCTCTTGAAAAACTATTTGACAAGCATGACAGGTTCATCAAGCAGCAACAAGTGGATTCAGATTCCTCTAAGGATTTTAATCAAATAAATTTGAATACAGAAGATAATACCAAAATGGTCAACATTGGGAATTATTTCACTCTTGATGAAAAGCTCAAATTCATTACTCTGCTTCACTAGTAGATTGATGTTTTGGTGTATTCCTATGATGATCTAAAATATCTCAGTCCTAAATAAATTCAACACAAAATTCCTCTCAAGGATGGGTCATTGCCTCACAGGTAAAATCAAAGGTAGTACAACCCCAAGATATCAGGTACTATTCTTTCTAAGATTCAAAAAATGTTAAATGCAAGGATAATTTTTCCAATCCATCATTCCACATGGATTGTGAACATAGTCCTTGTGAGAAAAAAGAATGGGGAAATTTGCCTTTATGTTGATTTCAAAAATATAAATCAATCCTCTCTAAAAGATAACTATCCCTTGCCCATCATGGATCAAGTCCTGCAAAGAGTGATTGGTTCAGATATGTTATCAATGTTAGATAGTTTTTTGAGGTACAAACAAGTGGAAGTCAATGAAATAGACCAACATAAGACCACTTTCAATATACCTTGGGGCACTTTTGCATATCATAGAATGCCTTTCAGTTTGATTAATGTTGGCACCACCTTCCAAAGAGAAATAAATCTTGCCTTCAAGAATGAAATGGGGAAGTTCATTGTGGTATATCTTGATGACTTGACCATCTTTTCCAAACACTTTTATGATCATGCACATCATTTGCAACAAGTGCTGGAATGATATCGATCGAATGGCATTTCCCTTAATCATAAGAAATCAATTTTTGGGGTTACTAAAGGGAAAATTCTTGGTCACACTATATCAGAAGAAGGCATAAAAATTAACTCAATAAGAGTCAAATCCATCCAAGAGCTTACTCTTCATACTAGTAAGACTACAGTTCATTCTTTCTTCAAAAAAGTGAATTTTATACAAAGGTTCATTCCTAAATTCATAGAAAAGACTCACCACATTGTCGATATGATGAAGGGAAAAGTTAATTTCCACTAGAATGAAGAAGGCAAGTTAGCATTTCAAGATATCAAGGAAGCTATCACCGATGCCCGAATTGTAGTTTGTCCAAATTATACTAAAGACTTCATAGTATACAGCTATGCTTTTAAACACACACTTTCAACCATTTTGGTTCAACAAAACAAAGAAAGTTTAGAATCTCCTATCTCATTCATGAGTTATCCTCTCAAAGCTCATGAATTGAAATATTCAAACATGGAGAAGTATGCTTTTGCTGTGGTTAAGGTAGTGAAACACTTCCATTTCTTCATCCTAAAGTCACACACTATTACTCTGGTACCTGATACCATAATAAAGTCCATTTTAACTCAACAAGAGTTTGGTACCAAAAGGGGAAATTGGATTGCTAAAATCTAAGAGTTTGATCTTGTTATCAAGCCTACGAAGCTTGTGCGAGGAAGAGGCCTATGCTAATTAATTACTGATAACATACTAGAGGAAGCAGGGCATGAAGAAACAAACGCTAAAGACATGCCTACATTTATCTTTATCACTAATATAGATGAGTGGTATTCCAATATCACTCATTTTCTTACCTATGGTGAGTGTCCTGCCCACCTGTCTCATAAAAAAAGAGAACTATTAAATTGAAAGCTGCTAACTATGTCCTATGGGATAGTGGTTTGTATAAGAGGAGCCTTGATGGGGTATTCCTTCATTGTGTGGACAAAGTGTAGCAATTTAAAATGTTAGAGTCTTTCTACAATTTGACCTATGGAGGACCTTTTTTTACACCCGTGACTGCTCATAAAATTTTATAAGCCAAGTACTATTGGCCTACTCTATTTCAAGATGCATACACCTAGGGTGCATAGATGTGAGTTGTGTCAACAGTTTGTTGGGAGACCCAAGTTGGCCGTATTGCCTCTCAAACTGGTGGTGATTAAAGAGCCATTTCAATAATGGGGTATTGATTTCATTGGTGTCATAAACCTGTCCTCAAGTGTTGGACATGATTACATTCTCATAGCCATAGACTATTTTACCAAGTGGGTGGAAGTCATTCCAATCAAGCATGTTACTTCAGAAGTGGTATGCAATTTTCTCAAAAAAAATTTATTTCTCATTTTGGAGTCCCAATCAAGATTATAATAGATAATTCAACTTGTTTCTCTTTTTATGAGATTACCCAGTATTGATATTGTTATGGGATTATCCTCTACCACTCTTCTAACTATTATTCTCAAGGAAATGGTTAAGCAGAATCAAGCAACAAGAACCTAGTGACCATTATTAGGAAGCTAGTAGATGACAATCAAAGAACCTAACATAAAGCATTGTTTGACGCTTTATGAATAGACAAGATTACACCCAAGAGGGAAATATGTATATCACCATTTAAACTTATATATGGTTTGAATGCAAAGATACCAATCATCCTAGAACTACCAGCACTGAAGTTGGCAAAGGCCGTCGAAGATCAAACATTTGAAAATTATATAGACAAAATGATCATGTGCTTGACTGAACTAAATGTGTAGTAAACTATGGTGGTGGACCGTATTGCTGCACATCAAATTCTAGTAAAGAAGCTCTTCAACCAGAAAGCAAGAATTCATGATTTTTAAATTGGAGATCAAGTCTTGTTATGGGATAAGAGGAGAGAACCAAAAGAGATGCATGGAAAATTGGATTCCCTATGGATAGGTCCATTTTCCATTTATTGAGTAAATGGTAAGAATAGTTTCTTACTGAAGTATCAAGATGGCATGCCATTTTCACTACCTCACAATGGACAACATTTGAAGCACTTCAACTCTTGAAGTATCAGATAAGATCAGTTATACATGTGTATAGTCTTCTATTTGTTTTGTGTTGTTCATTTATTTTTTTGGCATCATTATATTTTTGGATGGCATGACTCCATAGCCCAATGGCATAGATGAAAGCACTTAGAGTCTAGATTCTACTCCCTTTGATCATTTTAACAATCGATGAAAGTTCCCCAACTGGAGTCAGCTATTGTTCCCAAAATATATCACTTGTTTTTGTGGACAACTGGTCGACCATTTTGCTCCTACAGGCGAAAAATAGTCTCTTCCTTTCTCAAAAAATGTTCTAAGAAGTCAAGTTTTTCAGTCACACAAGCCTTTTCAACTAAAGAAATCATAGGTTCATCAAGTGGGATTTCAAAAAGAAAATTTCAGAATACTTAAGGCATTTCCTCAAAGTTATAAGGCTGGTTCAATACCGAGGTTCAATCAAAAGGTTCATCAACAAGGTTTAAAGATAAGAAATAATGAACCATTGAACCATTGAACTCCACTTATCAGAGTTCAAAGGGTTCAATGTTTAAAGAGTTCAAAGTTTAAAGGGCTTGAAGAGTCCAAAGCTTCAAAGAGTTCAAAGTGGAAGGGTTGAGTGGATGGTTCAAGCAAAAGATTCTAGAAGAAGGTTAAACCAAAGGGTTCAAAAAGTTGATTCAATGATACATTGAACTCCTGAAGAAGACTAAGTGAACATGGCTCTTTGCAAGATATATTGAACTGCTAAACCATTAAACCATTAAACTGGTGTACTCTAATGAGTTCAAAGGTTCAAGGTTCAAAGTGGTTCAAGTGACCAGTGACCAGTGACATCCTCGTAGACATCAAATTCAAGGAAATGAAATAACCATTGATTTTCAAAGATGCAGGCCCAAGAATAAACTCAGCGACTAGCCAAAGAAGGAGCCAAAGGAGACAATAGAAAGTGAGAAGAGAGCCTGAGAGCTCAGATCACTAAGAAGAGACAAAATTTAATAAGGAAAGAGGGAATGTTACAATAAATCCAAAACTATCTACAAGAGAGTTATTCTAGTAGGTGGAATAGTCCACCAAGTGGACATTAGAGAGCGCAAGCATTCAAAGCACGACCTATTTTTATTCATCAAAGTAAAAGTGAATAGATAGCCGTGTAAGTATCTTAAATAAGACCAATAAACCCATGCTTTGGAGGAGACATTTGAGATGATTCAAAATGCCAAAGTTAAGGTTGATACCTTGTTCTAGCATGGCCCCTTCAAAAATTTTCAAATGCATTTAATACAACATGGGCTATTTCATGAAAATAAGTGCCAAAGTCTTCCTTTAGTTGATGTATATTGTAATCTCTTAGTTTGTATAAAGGATATCTCTCTGTTATCAAAAGCAAAACTTTGCCCAAATTGAAAGGCATTCTTGAGACTTTGAGCTTAGATTGTTAATCATATTTTATCAAGTGAATGAGAAATCAAGTAACCTTTCAGACTTTGTGTTGAAATAGCTTATGTTATCTAGGAAATTGTTCTTATGTCTTTTCCTAAATATAGTCTTGTCCATTTGATCAAATAAGTAGAACAAGTGAATAACCAGGAAGGTGTCCTGAAGCTGACTATGGGAGACTTTGTGCTACCATAATTATCTTTAGTTTGTTGTGTATTTTGTGTTTTACTGCAAAGGATATTGGAGAGACTTTGAGCTATGTTTATCCTTTGTAATATTTTATTCTATTTTAGTTGAAGTGGAGACTTTTTTCTACACTTCATTCTACTATGTTACTTTATCCTAAATCAGTGAGACAAGCAATGAAAGACTTTGGTGCTTTCGTGGGTTTTTTGTGGTTACAGTTACTACCTAGGAAGTCTTCCTCTTGTTTGTTGAACATCATTTCTAGAAAAAGAAGAAATGCCTTCAACAATTACACAAGAATTATCCTTTTCTTTATGAACTTCATCTCTAAAAAAAGAGAGATGGATAGTATCATCTCACCCTTGAGTCTATTTTTAGTTTATATTATTATATAGTAGTTTATAGGAAACCTACCCTAGATGAGAGGAGAGATTTATCTCATTGTGTTGTGGTAAACCTACACATCTGCTGATTAAATCTCTTTATGATGAGGTTGATATACCTATTTTGCTGTCAGTTAGTTGGTGACAAAATATTCACACAAGATTATCGATGTCGACTAATGCATATGATAATAAAACACTAGCATCAACATTGATGCCAACATTGGTTACTATGAAAAATTAACAAATAAGAGAAATGGTGAGTTTGTGATCTCTAGTGGGAGTAGTCAACTAACCTAATGTCTAAGCTAGCCTCAAAAGACCACATGTCATCTGAGTGCTACCTACATAACCTAGTTTAGGGCCTCAGGCCAATGTAGTTCTCCTAAAACATTAGTAAAAATATCTAAAAGGGTGGCTATAGGAAAAAAGGTAAAAGATAGTTGCAAGGTCTAGGTTTGTTTTAAAAGCTAGGTTATATCATTAAGAGTCAGGAATATAGGTAGTGAGGCCTAGAGTTACAATATGTGGGTAGGCCTAGGATAGAGAGAAATAGAGGCATTGAAGCCTAGGGTAATTAAGAAGGTGGGTTTATGGTTGAGCTAACCTTAGAATACCCCATGTTAACTTAGTGATACCTACATAGCCCAGTTTAGGGACTTAGACCAATGTAGTTCTCCCAACAAGAAGGGAAAAAAAGTGGTGAGTGAGTAGAGTAAAATGTTTGTGAGTTGATTTGTCTACGTATGGATGTAGGTGAGGATGGAGATGACACTATGAGACCATCTACTAAGGTTATTGACATGGATATGGAGAGATGTTACTCTTGATGAGTGGGATCATATGGAATCCATCAATTTGAGAGGATTGCAATGATATTATTGAATTACATGGGATGTGTCACTGATGATTGCATTGATTAAGAGGTGGGATCATACCACCAATACCTTCCATCTATCGATCAAAGAGATGATAGTTACATAGGAGGATGTATATATGATTTTGTGACTACCAATTTAGGGTGAGGAGATTTTCACATGCTTGAGAGAGGAGCATGATATACATATGGTTAGCTTATATGGGGATCATGTTAGTGAGGTGACCTACCATTCTACCAATTTTTCATAAGAGCCACTATACATGGCTAATGAAGAGCAACAACATCTTAGCATCTTGACGATGATCATGATCATGATTTATGCCCTACCTAATGTAGATAAAGGGATATTTCTTATTCCTTTTATTGGTGTACTTACATAGATGATAGAGTAGTAGACCATTTTTACCTAAGGTCTAGTATTTTTGGAACAGTTACACAGAGAGTTGTGGGTTTGGGGCTATGTCAGTGATATAGTTTATGTGTTGGCCATCTTTTAAACCATTGGGCCTATGAGCACATCATGGTGACATGGCCATTGGGGCTTCCTATCATTATTTTGGTTGGCTTCATGGTTGGATCTAGATGATAGAGAGATAGGATGGCATAGAATCAAGTGGATGGTGTCATGTGAGACATCGCCTACTATAGGTGCATGATCAAGGGCTTGATTCCTAAAGATATCATGTGGAGACTGTATCTTACATATCTAGTTTTTAGAGGGTAGGCATAGTAACTTATTGGGTTTTAGAGTGCATTATGGGTTAGAGGGAGATGGGTTGGTGAGTTGGAGATGGTACCCATGGCACAGGTCAAAAGATAGTTTGGGCTCTTACAAGATATTATACCTACTTTACCTTGATACAAGAGGGATGCCATAGAGGCACTATTGCCATTACTTTATGAGACTGAGGGGATAGATTTTGAGGAGCTACTATTAGGGCCAAGTGTTGGGGACTTAGGGTGTACAATTACCTACATAGGTTGGTGGGTATGGTTGCATCAAGTGGTGGAGGTTAGGAGGCTACCAACAGACTTATAGGGGCTAGTTAGGGAGAGAGATGTAGCACTGTAGGTGTGAGATATAGTATTATAGGCTTGAGATGCAATGGTGTAGGCTCGAGAGATAGCCCAAGTAGAGGTTTTATCCTTATAAAGGTAGGTGGTGACATTATAGGGGTAGATTGGGCTCTATAGGGTTAAGTTGTAGTACTATAGGGCCAACTAATGGTTTTGTAGGGTCAAATGACTATAGTGATGGTAGAGAGATATTTTGAGAGCAACAGTAGGCCAGGCCACTCCTCCTCCTCCACCATAGGGACTAGTATAGGCTAGGTCATCATTAGGTGTCTTGGGTCCTCCATAGACTGTATTGATGGTGAGATATTTGACTACCTAGATGAGATTACTTACTATGAGAGGGTGATTAGAGAGTTCCCATAGATACATTAATATTCAGAGTTTAAAGAGTAGGAAAGGCCAATGTCACATGTGATAGTTTCTAGCTCACATTGATGTAGGTGGATAGAGAGTGGTGATGATACTACATCCTCATGACCTCAGGGAGAACCTTAGGGACTCTGAGTTTCAATTTTTTCTAGTTTTATATTTATGTATGTTATCTGCATACTGACCTATGAGCCAAAGATGTGAGATGTACATTTTGAGAGAGTTTTATGATATTTTGATGATGTAGATGATAAACATGTATTTGATCACATATTTATATATGAAATGTTCATTTATTTCCATGTTTCTATTTGAGATACATTGGTTATGTTTATGATGTTGATATGGATGATGTTCATGTATTGCTATGTTAATTTAGATGGTGATCATGTTATTTGATGTTAGACTAGCCTTCCCATTTATGTGATGGTATTTTCATAGTTGATTGGTTATCTTCATCTAAGTATTTTTCCATATTTGTGATGGTGTATGCTTAAAATAAGTAGATTGAGTGAGTTAATTTAGTTCAGCATTTTTCAATATTTGTGATGGTATATACGTAAAATAAATGGGTTATTTTAGGTTGATGTTTATGTAGGTTAAAGTTAGTATGACATGTGATGTGGATGAAAAAAATAAAAACGTATAATGCTCGTTCATTGGCAAAGATCATAATTTAGAACATAAATAGGCTCAAGAAAATGAGCCTCTTTCATGCCTTATATATTTGAACCATTGTGTTTGTTAGAGAAATGTCATGTTTATCTCATGTTAAGTGAGCTTCATAGTCCCTTGAAAGAGTATGATGGGAAAAAGGTGAGAATGAGAGGAAATGTTTAGATATCACAACCTACCAAGTAGAAATGATATGTCCCTTTTGTGGGTGACCTGAGAGCTAGTATAGGCAAGTCCATGACTTGAAGTTTTTTTTTGTGTGTAAGTTAATCAATGTGAGAAGCCTAAAATGGGATTTTGTATAGGTTAAGGTCATGCAAAGCACTGAATATCCCCTTTACATTTATTTTTCCCTTTGAGAATAGATCTTGGCTTAGCCATCCTTTAAGGGAGTGATCTAAGCATTTGTTTTAATTTAAAATATCTATCCTTCAAGGGAGTAGTCTATTGATAATAGTAGAGGTAAGTTACATAGATATCCTTCAAAGGAGAAGTATATGTTGAAAACAAGACCTAAGATTGTATAATTTTTTTCAAATATCCCATTATTTAGTCATGGACAAGACTATAGAGGCTTAGGAGTTGTCCATTGTGAGGATAAAACTATACCACTATGTAAGTTATCTAAGTCTATAGGAGTAAGCATGAAGAGGATTGGAAATTAATGTAATGGGGATGCTCAAGGGATGAGCTCAAATAAAAAATGAAGTAAAATGATGTTGTTTTAATAAAATAATGGTCATAGATGTGTTGGGTGAATATTTTGTCAATCAACTAACTGATGAGTAAAATAGGTCTCTTCAACCACAACATAAGGAGATTGGTCAAAACAATGTGTAGGTTTACCACATTAGAGGTGGACAAATCTCTCCTCTCATCAGGGTGAGGTTCCCTATAACTATAAGGTACTATATGTACACACACACACACACACACACACACACACACACACACACACACACACACACACACACTAATCTGCTATAAATAAGCTGAAAATAACACTCAAGGGTAAGATAACACCATCCATCTCACTTTTTTTAGAGATGATGTTCACAAATCAAAGGGTAAATCTTGATGAAATGATAGAAGGCACTCCTCTTCTTTCAAAAGTGTTGTTCAACAGACAATAAGAACCTTTCAGGTAGTGACAAGTAACTGTAACAGGATGCAATAACATAGTAGGATGAAATGTAGCACAAAGTCTCCACCTCAACTACCAAAGAATGAAATACAAAGGATAATGAGAGCACAAAGTCATCCCAATATCCTTTACATAGAAATAGAAAATAGACAAACTAAAGACAATTATGGTAGCACAAAATCTCTCCACAACCGGCTTCAGGACACCTTCCTGATTACTTTCACTAATTATGCTTATTTAATTAAATGGACAAAAAATGTATTAAGGAAATAGACATAAGAACAATTTCCCCAAAAATTAAGCTATTTCAGCACAAAGTCTGAAAAGTCACTTGTTTTCTTATTCAAATAACAAAATATGATCAATAATCTAAGCTCAAAGTCTCAGTAATGCCTTTTAATTTGGGTAGAGTTTTGTTTTTGATAACCAAGAGATCTCCCTAAAATATTAAGAGAGAGTCCAATATATAGTGCTCCAAGAAAGACTTGGGCACTTTGTTTCACAAAAATGGCCTACGATGCATTCAATGCCTTCAATGCATTTTAAATTCTATCCATGGGCTATGCTGGAATCGAGTGTCAGTCTTAAATATGGGCCACATGATGTGTTTCCTAATGTGTGCATCATTGTTTAATCACTTTACTCAATGAAAAAAAATAGGCCATGCCATTAAATGTTCACGCTCTTTGATGTCCACCTGGTGGGCTGCTTCACCTTCTAGAAACATATCCCATGCATGGATATTTCTGATCTTTCTCCATCATTTCCCCTTTCCTTACTGTATTTTATCCTTATCTGTGCAATATAAGCTCTCAGGCTATCTCTTTGGCTAGTCACTAAATTTATTCACAGGGTTTGTGCCATATTTGAAAATCGATGGATATTTCATTATCTTAAATTTGACATCCACAGGAATGTCAATAGTTGTTGATTGTTTGAAATATATTGAACCATGAACCTTTGATATTTTTTACTTCAAGGTTCAATCAGTTTAATAATTCAATGGTTCAAGCAGTCTTTATCAGTTCCTTGGTTCAATCACCTCCTTGGTTCAATCGCTTCCCTAGTTTAAACACTTCCCTAGTTCAATCACTTCCCTGGTTCAATCACTTTTTTGGTTCAATCGCTTTCCTAGTTCAATCACTTCCTTGGTTCAATCACTTTCTTGGTTCAATCACTTTCTTAGTCTTTAATTGAACCATCCCTTTGAACTAGTCTCTGGAAACATCCACTTCCTTCCTTTGTTTGGCACTTCTTTTGAACCGTTGAACCTTTGAACCATTAAACTTTGAACTCTTTTGGTTCAAGGTTCAATCGATTCATTGGTTCATCCTTTATTCCATCACTTTCTCTATATCTTTGAACCAATGTTCCTTGCCCTCCGCAATGGCACCTGCCCTTAGTTCACTGCCCTCTACAAGAGCACTTATTCTTTCGGCTTTACGGCACTCCTTTGAACTGACCGTGTTGAACCCTTAAACCTTTGAATCATTGAACCCTTTTTGGTTCAATGTTCAATGGTTCAATATTTTGTTCCACTCATTCAATTGATCACTTAAACTAATCCCTTTGAACCAACCACTCGTTGAACCTTTGAAATGTTGAACCCGTTGAACCTTTGAACCATTTTAGTTCAACAGTTCAATGGTTCAATGGTTCAATCCTTCTTCTTTTCGCTAAGTGTTTTGGTCTCTTTGAATCAATTGAACCCATTGAACCCATTGAAACTGTTGAACCAATTCAGTTCAAGGTTCAATGGTTCAATGACTCATTCCTTTAGTCTTTGAAGCCTTTGAACTTATTGATGCAGTTGAACTTGTTGAACTTTTGATGAAGTGCTTAACTCTTTAAGCTTGCTAATATCATTGAACCTTTGAACCCATTAAACCTCTGAACCTTTTGGAAGTAGGGTTCAATGGTTCAATGGTTCAATCCTTTTTTTGAAGCTTGGCAAAGAACATTTTTAGTTGAACCAAGGCATTGAACCTATCCTAAAAATGCCCAAGTGTTGGAAACTTATTCCTTTCCTATGGAGTCCGTAGAAATGAGTCCATAGAAAATAGTCTGTATAACCAAGAAACCAACCTATAGAGTCCATATAAATGATCCTACAGAGTCTGTAGAAATAAGCCTACAGAGTCCATAGAAATCAGCCTGCAGAGTCCATAAAAATAAGCCTACAGAGTCCATAAAAATAAGCCTGCAGAGTCCATAGAAATCAGCCTATGGATTCTGTAGAAATAAGCTTGAAAAATGGAGAATTTGAATGCCAAAAACAATTTTTGAGAATTGAAGAGGGAATTTTGGCTTGTAAGACCAAAATAGTTCATATGTTGTCCCAAAAATGAGTAACAGATTTTGGGAACAATAGCTAGCTCCAGTTGGGGAACTTCTTTCAGTTGAAGACTTGGAACAATAGAGGGAAGTAGAAACCAAAATCTCTAGTGCCTTGAAGTGTGCCATTGGGATACGGAGTCATGCTATCCAAAAATAAAGGCACCAAAAATGAAAATGAAAAGCACAAAATAGAACTAAAGACCATACAAATATACATATGTACAGGTAATCTTATCTAATACTTCAAGAGTTGAAGTGCTTCAGATGCTACCCATTGTGAGGTAGAGAAAAGGGTGTGCCATCTTGGTACTTCAATAGGAAACTATTCTCACCATTGAGCTCATGGATAGTGAATGGGCCTCTTTATAGGGAATCAAATTTCCCATGCATTCCCTTTGGTTCTCTTCTCTTATCTCATAACAGAACTTGATCACCAATCTAAAAATTATAGTTTTTTTTCTTTCTAGTTGATAGGCTTCTTCACCAGACTTTGATGCTATGCAATTCATTCCACCACCATAGTTCACTATTCATTCAGCTCAATTAAGCACATGATCCTCTTGTTGATGGAGCTTTCATATGTCTGATGTTCGATTGCCTTTGCCAATTTCAATGTTGGTAATTCTAGGGTGATTGGTATCTCTACATTGAGATCATACAAAAGTTGGAAAGGTGACATACCTATCACCCTTTTGGGCATAATTATGTCTACCTATAAAGCATCAAATAATGCTTTGTGCCAGGTTCATTGGTTTTCATCTACCAGCTTCCTGATGATGGTCACCAAATTCTTGTTGCTCAATTTTGCTTAGCCATTTCCTTGTGAAAAATAGTCAGAAGAGTGGGAGAGAGTAATCCCATAATAAAATTAGAACTGAGTGATCTCATGTGAAGAGAAACAGGTTACATTGTCAGTCACAATCTTGGCTAGGATCCCAAACTTGGAAATGATGTTCTCCTTGAGGAAATCGCATACTACTTCTGAAGTAGCATGTTTGGTTGGAATTTCTTCCATCCATTTGGTGAAGTAATCTATGGCTGTGAGGATGTAATCATGTCCAGCACTTGAAGATGGGTTTACAACACCAATGAAATCGATTCTCCAATGCTAAAATGGCTCTTCTATCACTACTGGCTTGAGAGGCAGGGCATCTAACTTGGGTCTTCCAACAAACTATTAGCATAGTTCACACTTTCATACCTATTTATATGCATCCTAAAACAAAGTAGGCTAGTAATACCTAGCTCTAAGAATCTTATGGGTATTTACAAGAGCAAAAAAATTTCCTCCAGAAGCCAGAATGTGGAAGGACCTCAAAAGTTGGTTCTACTACAAATTATCCATGCAACGAAGGAACACTCCATCAGGGCTCCTCTTGTATAGGCCATTTTTCTAGAGGACAAAATCGGTAGCTTTCAGTTTAACATTCCTCTTTTATTTATGAGATTAGTGAGTAGGACACTCACCATAAGTAAGAAAATGAGCAATACTTGAATACCACTCATTCATGGTGGAGATAAAGAGGATTGTTGGTGTGTCTTCTACTTCTTTTTCCTTATGCCCTACTTCTTCAGATCTATTGTTAGCAATCAATTGACAAAGGCCCTTTCCCTACACTAGCTTTGTCATTTTGGACACTAGATCAAACTCCTAGATTTTAGAAATCAAATTACCCCTTTTGATTCCAAACTCCTACTGAGTTAGTATGGATTTGATTGTGGTATTAGGAACTAGGGTAGTAACACGTGAGTTTAGGATATAAAAATGGAAATGCTCCACTACCTTGACCACCACATAAGCATGCTTCTCCATTTTTGAATACTTTAGCTCATGAGCTTTGAGAGGACAACTCATGAAGGATATGGGAGAATCCAAACTTTATTTATTCTGTTGAACCAGAATTACTGAAAGTGTGTGCTAAGAAGCATAACTGTACATTATGAAGCCTTTGGTGTAATATGGACAAACCAGAGTTGGTGCATGGGCCACAACTATCTTGATGTCTTGAAATGTTGACTTGCCTTCATCAATCTAGTTGAAAGTGGCCTTTCCCTTCATCATGTGCACAATGTGGTGAGTCTTCTTGACAAACTCAAGAATGAACCTTCGTAAGAAATTCAATTTTTTTAAGAAAGAGTGAACTGCAGTCTTACTCGTGGGCAGAGTAAGCTCCTGGATGGACTTGAATCTTTTTGAGTCAATCTTTATGCCTTCTCTAGATATAATGTGTTTGAGAAGCTTCCCTTTTGTTACTCTAAAATTAGACTTCTTACGGTTTAAAGAAATTCCATTTTGGTGGCAACATTCTAGCACTTATTGCAAATGGCACACATGGTCAGGGCAATGCTTTGAAAAAATGTTCAAGTCATCAAGGTATACCACAATGAACTTACCCATTTCATCTTTGGAAGTAAGGTCTATTGTTCTCTGGAAAGCAGTGCTAGCATTTATCAGGCCAAATGGCATCCTTCGATATGCAAAGGTGCGCCAAGGCATGGTGAAAGTAGTCTTGTGTTGGTTTGCTTCACAAACTTCTACTTGATTGTATCCTGAAAAGCCGTCTATCATTGATAACATCTTGAAACTGGTCACTATCTAAAGTACTTGGTCCATGATGGGCAAAGGATAGTTATCCTTTAAGGATGACTAATTCAGAATCCTGAAATCCACATAGAGGTGAATTTTGCCATTCTTCTTTCTCACAGGTACTATGTTGGCAATCCATGTGAAATGATGGATTGGGAAGATTATCTTGGCATTCAGTATTTTCTATATTTTTGATAGAATAGTACCTGATATCTTTGGATTGTACTACCTAGATTTTTGCTTGTAAGGTACTGAATCATCTTTGAGAAGAATTTCATGATGAATTTCCTTGGGCCTGAGTGACTTCAAATCATCATAAGAGTATGCCAAAATATCCATGTAACGGTGAAGCAGGATAGTACATTTGAGTTTCTCCTCTAGAGTATAGCACTTCCCAATGTTCACCACCTTGGGATTTTCTTTGGTACCCAAATTTATCTGATCAAACCCCTAGGAGGAGCTTGAATCCATTTATTGCTATTTGATGAACTTATCATGCTTGTCAAATAGTTTCATAAGAGAAACCAGTCCTTTTGGAATTTTATTCCCTTTTATCTGTAAGAATTCTTCACCTACATCTGAATTCATTTCAGGAGTTGCTTCAAGTTTCTAGAGCTTACCACCTTCGAAATGAAGCTATTCAAAGCTATCTTTTTGCTCTAGGAAGGCAATGATTTGGTTGTCATTGTTAAATACCTACCAATGATTAGCATTATCAGGTACGCTTGGTCAAAATACTAGTTCAATGGTGTACTTGTCTCCTATGAATTTTGGGTGAAGGACTAAGAGAGTTGCTAAAACCACCAGTGCATTAGCTCTATCATTGAATTCCCTGGGTATGGAAGAGGTGTTAAAAGCATCAAAGCTTTCAATTTGATCCCAGAGTAGATTGCAGTAGTGGCACAATCTCTCATTTTTGGTTTGGTACAGGTTTCTCACCTGACAAACCACCAACTTATCATCTCCTTTGGCATGAAGGAGTTTGACGCCCTTGTCTTTAGTAGCTTTCAATCCAACCAGAAGAGATTCATATTCATTAGTATTGCTAAATTGCAACTTGTATGATGAAGGAAAAATATCTCCTTGAGGAGATATCAACACAATTCTAGCTCTTGAATTGGTAGAGGAATAGTTGCCATCAAATTTTAACATCCATACCTTATTTGAAACTGATCCTTTCTTAGATTTCTCTTTGCTTGAAAGGGGGAATTCTTTTACATTTGTATTGCACTCTATCATGTATTCTATTGTTCTGTCTGAACTAGTTTTCAAACTATCATTTTTGGGAGTTTTATTAGCTAAAACATGAGTATCTTCTATGGTCAAAAAATAATTACCCTTGCCTAAAGACTCAAATAGAATTTGGGCTTCAGGCGCTGATGTCTGAGTGACAACATATTTTGATTCTTTTTCAGGAAGCAACCTCTGCATGATGCCTTTGACAGGGATCCTCACTTTAGATAGGTCCATGCTCAATTCTCCACCAACATCCTTGCAAAAAATTTTCCCTAGAAGAATGTCGTATGAGGTTGGAACATCGGCCATCAGGACTGTCATCTTGATTATTTTGTCTGGGAATGCTGCAAATGCAAATTGGGCATCCTTGATTTGTCCTAGCAGAGGTACTTGTTTATTCTCCATGGAGAAATATCTCTAAAAGGTTTTGGTCAGCATGAGTCTAAGAGATTTTGCCACCTTGGCAGGCATGATGTTGTCAAATGCACCTAAGTCTATGATGCAATTACTCAGCTTGTGACCATTTGTCAACAAGGAAACATAGAAAGGATCTATTTTCCTAGGGGTAGCTGGAGGAGTAATGAAAAGATTCTTTAGGATAGACATGTTCCTTGGGGGATCATGAGTTACCTTTTTAACACCTTGTCCTACAGGAATGACTTTATTCTTTACACACTGAACTAACCTATCCAACTACTCAAGATTGGATTGCAAGAATTCAAATTCATAAATTTGAATTTTGGTCTTCTTGACATGGTCAATTATGTCAAATAACTTAAATGGACTAAGAACAGAGGAAGGTAGTTCATCTTTCTAGTTTTTAGGAGGGGTGGTACTGGTATGTGGAATTGAAGTTGAGATGGAGGAATGCTTGATGTACTTACCTTTTTATTACTCATTGGGTCCTTTGGATGGAAAGGCATATAAGTTCCTCATTTGGCAATTGAAATTGTAGGTTGAGAACTTTCCCCTATTTATACTTTATCACATTGTTGGGCTGACTAGTTCTGGGACTGAGTGAATACAGCATATGATCCATCAACTACTTCACTTTTATCTCTGGATTCATCTTAGTAATTTAGAAAACCAATGTTCAAGTCACTAGCTAATTCTTCTTGGCCTTCTGCAAGGAGATTAGCATCATTTTCTTGGTTAAATTCAGGCTAGAAAGAGAAATCAGATTCTTTTTCGAGATATCCAATTGCTGAATTGGTTGGGGGTGTTTCAATGGCAAGTTTCCCCTATGGAAAAGGAAGACGATTTAGCTATCCTTGATTCTTGGCAGCATTGCCTTGGTATGAATAATTGGGGAATGTCCTCCTTGGCATATCTCTATATGAAGGAGCTAAAGATATCCCTTGCACCATTTGCTTCTTGAGAGCTAGCAACTCATTTACTAGCTTCTACACCATTAGATCAGTGGTACCTATAGATGGATATTTAAAATATGAAAAAGATTTACCTCTATTAGGATCTCTCCTTATCTATTCTACCAAGATAAGGTCAAATTCCACCTCAGTGGCCAAACCCTGAGCTGCAACAAGGTTTATTTGGCCAGGATGTCTTAACAGAAAACTCACATCAGGTAGCTGAGAGTTGATGAAGAAATATTTGAGATTCTCAGGTGTAGGCTGAGTAATTATAGGAATCCTATTCCTCAGCTTGTCAAAATTGGCTATGAAATCCCTCATTGGTTCATGAGGCTCCTTCTTCATTTGTGTGAGTTGAGCTAGTAGGGCATGTACATCTTTTGCAAGCTTGAATTTGGCTTCAAATTTGGCTTTGAGAGTGTTCCAATCAATCACATTCTAGGCCTACATATGATAGAACTAGTCTTCAGTAACACCTTGTAAAGTTTCCATGAACAACCTGACTATTATCCTCATATTCCACAAATATTATGCCATAGGCTATGCTGAAGGTTGCAATATGTTCATCAGGATGAACCTTCCCATCACCATAGAACTTGGGAAATTTTTTCCTTAAACTACATGGTATCTCATGTAGAGGTGGAGTTAAATTGAGTGGGCCAAAAGAGTTACCCCAAGGGCTTTGAATTGCCATTATATGACTATAGAAAGGTGGAATAACAAATCTCAGAGGGGTAAGTATTGACAAAGATTTATTAATAGCAAAAATGGATGCTTTGCCCGGTAATGGAGACTTGACTTTAGTAGGAAGAAATCTCTTGGTTTGTTGGAGGTGAGATGGTGAAGGAAATAGATGAAAATTACTTTGTTATACTAATTCAAATATAGGGTCAACAATACCTCTATCCATTTGGCTTTGCATATACCGTGGATCTACCAGAGTGTAAAAATAAAAATGGAAAAGAACTGACACTGCTTTAGCTTGAAGCTTGAGGCTTCAAATTACGCATTCTTCTCTAGCAGAGTTGCCAAAAACCATTGGCATGAAGCTAGAAAGAAAAACTAACAATGAGAAAGCACTGGAGTAGCACATTTTTCACAGTGAGATAAATGGATAAGGATATAATGATAATGGGTTAGACAAAGGTGATGCTTCAATCTGAATCTTGAGGCTTCATATTGTGCAAAATTGTTGTGTCCCCAGTGGAGTCACCAAAAATTGTTGGGTGAATATTTTGTCAATGAGCTAACTGATGAGTAAAATAGGTCTCTTCAACCATAGCATAGGGAGATTGGTTAGACAAATGTGTAGGTTTACCACATTAGAGGTGGAGAAATCTTTCCTCTCATCAAGGGGAGGTTCCCTATAACTATAAGGTACTATATATATATATATATATATATATATATATATATATATATATATATATATATACTAATCTACTATAAATAAGTTAAAAATAACACTCAGGGGTAGGATAACACCATCTACCTCTCTTTTTTTAGAGATGATGTTAACAAATCAAAGGGGAAATCCTAATGAAATGACAGAAGGCACTCCTCTTCTTTCAAAAGTGTTATTCAACAAACAACAAGAACCTTTCAGGTAGTGACAAGTAACTGCAATAAGATGCAGTAACACAGCATGATGAAATGTAGCATAAAGTCTCCACCTCAACTACCAAAGAGTGAAATACAAAGGATAATGAGGGCAAAAAGTGATCCCAAGATTCTTTACACAGAAATAGAAAATAGACAAACTAAAGATAATTGTGGCAGCACAAAATCTTTCCATAGCTGGCTTCAGGACACCTTCCTAATTACTTTCACTAATTTTGCTTATTTAATTAAATAGACAAAAAATGTATTAAGGAAACAGACATAAGAACAATTTCCTCAACAACCAAGCTATTTCAGCACAAAGTCTAAAAAGTCACTTGTTTTCTTATTCAAATAAAAAAATATGATCAATAATCTGAGCTCAAAGTATCAGTAATGCCTTTCAATTTGGGCAGAGTTTTGTTTTTGATAACTGAGAGATCTCCCTAAAAAAATAAGAGAGTCCAATATATAGTACTCCAAGAAAGACTTGGGCACTTTGTTTCACAAAAATGGCCTATGATGCATTTAATGCCTTCAATGCATTTTAAATTTTGTCCATGGGCTATGCTAGAATCAAGCATCAGCATTAAATATGGGCCATCTGATGTGTTTCTTGATGCGTGCACAACTATTCATTCACTTTACTCAATGCAAAAAAATAAGGCATGCCATTAAATGTTTGCACTCTCTGATGTCCACCTGGTGGGCTATATCACCTTCTAGAAACATATCCCATGCATGGATATTTTTGATCTTTCTCCATTGTTTTCCCTTTCCTTACTATATTTTGTCCTTATCTATGTGATATGAGCTCTCAGGCTATCTCTTTGGCTGGTCACTAAATTTGTTCACAGGGTCTGTGCCATATCTAAAAATTGATGGATATTTCATTATCTTAAATTTGATGTCCATGGGGACGTCAATGGTTGATAATTATTTGAACTGTATTGAACCATGAACCTTTGAACTTTTTTGCTTCAAGGTTCAATCGATTTAGTAATTCAACGGTTTAAGCAGTCTTTATCGGTTCCTTGGTTCAATCACCTCCTTGGTTCAATCACTTCCCTGGTTCAATCACTTCCTTGGTTCAATTGCTTCCCTGGTTTAATTACTTTCTTGGTTCAATCACTTCCCTGGTTTAATCGCTTCCTTGCTTCAATCACTTTCTTAGTCTTTGATTGAACCATCCCTTTAAACTAGTCTCTGGAAACATCCACTTCCTTCCTTTGTTTGGCACTTCCTTTGAATTTTTGAACCTTTGAACCATTAAACTTTGAACTATTTTGGTTCAAGGTTCAATCAGTTCATTGGTTCATCCTTTATTCCATCACTTTCTCTTTATCTTTGAACCAATGTTCCTTGCCCTCCGCAAGGGCACCTGCCCTTAGTTCACTATCCCCCACAAGGGCACTTGTTCTTTCAGCTTTGGGGCACTCCTTTAAACTGATCGTGTTGAACTCTTGAACATTTGAATTTTTGAACCCTTTTTGGTTCAAAGTTCAATGATTCAATGATTCAATCTTTTGTTCCACTCATTTAATTGACTGCTTAAACTGATCCCTTTGAACCAACCATTTGTTGAACCTTTGAATTGTTGAACCCGTTGAACCTTTAAATGATTTTGGTTTACCTATTTAATGGTTCAATGGTTTAAGCCTTCTTCTTTTCGCTAAGTGTTTTGGTCTCTTTGAACCGATTGAACGTGTTGAACCCATTGAACTAATTCGGTTCAAGGTTCAACAATTCATTCTTTTGTTCTTTGAAGCCTTTGAACTTATTGAAGCGATTGAGCTTGTTGAAATTTTGACGAAGCATTTAACTCTTTAAGCTTGCTGATATCATTGAACCTTTGAACCCGTTGAACCTTTGAACCTTTTGGAAGCGGGGTTTAATGGTTCAATGGTTCAATGGTTCAATCCTTTGTTTGAAGCTTGGTGAAGAATATTTTTGGGTGAACCAAGGTGTTGAACCTATCCTAAAAATGCCTAAATGTTGGAAACTTGTTCCTTTCTTATGGAGTCCATAGAAATGAGTCTGTAGAAACTAGTCCATAGAACCAAGAAACCAACCTGTAGAGTCCATAGAAATGAGCCTGCAGAGTCCATAGAAATAAGCCTATAGAGTCTGTAGAAATTATCCTGCAGAGTCCATAGAAATAAGCCTTCAGAGTCTGCAGAAATAAGCCTATGGAGCCTATAGAAATAATCTTGAAAAATGGAGAATTTGAGTGCCCAGAACAATTTTTGAGAAGTGAAGAGGGAATTTTGGCCTGCAAAACCAAAATAGTTCATATGTTGTCCATAAAATGAGTGACAAATTTTGGGAACAACAAGATGCAAGGCATTTAAAGGCTATGTTTGTATCCTTCATTTGAGATAAAATAAGCAATAATTTCCTAAACCATACTTGTGAGTTATGATATAAGGTCCAAGCTAATTAGGAGCAAATTTACCCCATTTTCTTTTCTCCATGTTCATCACATATTGATTTTATTTTAAGATGAGATCTCCTGTATTGAAATATCACTCTTTGAGGCTTTTGTTATAAGTGCATTTGATATGCTCTTGATAGATTTGATGGTGGTTGAGGGATATGAGATGGTGTTCATCAAGAAATTAAAGCTGGGCCAAACATTCTTGGTGAAAGTTATCATTAGTATGTCATGTAGGGAAATATGAAGAAAAGGGATTTGGACCTCAAGAGGTAAAACAACTTCCATTCCGTATACCAATGAAAAAGGTGTAGCACCTATAAGGGTTTGAATGTTGGTGTGGTAAGCCCATAAAGTAAAGGGAATGTGTGTGTGCTAATCCTTGCCCATATCATTAACAACCTTCATAAGAATTTTGGTCAAATTTTTGTTAGAAGCTTCTACTTTTCCATTAGCTTGGGGATAGTATGGTGATGAGAAGCTTAATTTGATTCCAAATGCATCACAAAGACCTTGAATAGTCTTATTTTTGAAAGACTTTCCATTATCTATTATTATCTTGTGAGGTATACCAAAATGATAAATGATGTGGTGGTTAATGAAGTCAGCATTTTTTTAGCTTTAGTGGAGATGAGAGGGACTACCTTAACCTACTTGGTGACGTATTTAGTGGTAGTAATGATAGAGAGATGAATGAGGGTTGATATCTCTGATTAGATCTAAGCCCCATTAGGAGAAGGGCCAAAAGTCTTTGGCAGCTTGCAATGCATGACTAGGAATGTGAAGAAGGTTAGCATGTTGTTGACACTTGATACAAAACTAAATGTAGTCAGCACAGTCCTGATGAAGTATGGGCCAATAATAGTCAAATCAAAGAATACATTTAGAAACCATGTGACTATTGAAATTCCCACCATGAATCCCATCATGTACTTCCTTAATAACAAAGGGAGTCTCATTACTAGTTAGGCTTCTAAGGAGAAGACCATCAAAACCTTGCCTGTAGAGAAGTTTCCCTAGTATAGTGTAATGAGAGACACATTTTATGAAGGCCCTTTTCCCATTATTAGAAAGATCAAGAGGGTAATAGAGAAGGAAATATAATCTATGAGTTGTTTGTATCATAATTTTTTTGGGTTGCTTGTTACATTTACTAAAAAGATAATGTTAACTAAGACGTAGGAGGGTAATGTTAAGTGATGCATGGTGACATATATTCTTGAGGAGGATGAAGAGGGTATGTGTGAAGCAAGTGAAGCCATCATGTCAGCAAACTTGTTTGTAGATCAAGGAATATTTTTCAAGAGATGAGAGTCAAATGATCACAAGAGTGTATCTACATGATGTTTATACCATTGCATAATTTCATTTTTGCATAAGTAGGAACCATTAACTTGGTTTACCACTAGCTGAGAATCTTGGTTATGGATTTGATACCTAAGAAGAGAGTTGTTTAAAATCCTAGAATCAAAGCCTCATATTTGGCCATATTATTAGTTCATTCAATATCTAGTAAAAATGACAAAGGCATAGGATCACCATTTAGAGGGATAAGCATGACATTGGCACCCCCACCATGTTGGTATTAAGATCCATAAAATAACATCATCATTTGATAGGAAACATCATCAGTGGATAGTGTTG
The DNA here is from genome assembly GCA_037957365.1 of Torreya grandis. Classification (NCBI taxonomy): domain Eukaryota; kingdom Viridiplantae; phylum Streptophyta; class Pinopsida; order Cupressales; family Taxaceae; genus Torreya; species Torreya grandis. Next base: position 215,984 of record JARHVA010001541.1, on the reverse strand, counting down.
CAATAGATTCATCAAGGAATTCAATATTTGAAGGTTGATTGTTAGGTAAAGGGGTAGTAGCTAACTGGTCTATGATTGTTTTCCCTTTAATTGATTTTTTCTAAATGAACTCTAAGTCAAATTCAGCAAGAAGCATGAGCCACCAGGATACACATTGGTTGTGATAAGGTTTGGAATGCATGTATTTGAAAGGATTAGTATGGGTGACCACATAGTTTTTGTCATTTAGAAGATAATGTCAAAGCTTAGAGGTGGAAAAGACCAATGCAAGGAAAAGCTTTTTATTGTGGTTATATTGAGTCTCATAATCAATAAGTGTGTGAATTATGTAATAAACCACTTGCTCTCAGTGTTTGTCATCTTAATGTGCAATCATAACACCTAGAGAATGGTCTATTGTATAGATGTAAAGGTAAAAAGGCTGATCTTCCTTAGGTGGAATAAGAACCGATGGGGAAGTGAGGTATTGTTTAAGTGCATTAAAGGCTTCTTGGCAGTTTGTATTCTATTGGAAGGATACATCCTTTTTAAGGAGATGATTAAAGGGTTGGTAATGATCTGACAGCTGGGAAATGAAGTGTCGAATTGACTGAAGTTTACCTTATAGGCTATGGAGTTGTTTGATATTAGTAGGTGGAAGCATCTATAGAATCGATCTAACCTTAGCAAGATCAACTTCGATACCATGGAGAGAAATGATAAAACCTAAGATTTTATCAGAAAGAACACTAAAGACACATTTCTTTAGGTTTAGTTGAATGTTATATTGGAGAAGATAAGTGAATATAGTTTTTAGAATCATCAAGTGTTCCTTGTGAAGTTTAGACTTGTTGTGTAAGTCATCCATGTAATCTTCCATAATTTTGTACAAGAGATCATGGAAAATGGAGGTCATAACACATTGGTAAGTTACACTAACATTATTCAAGCCAAAAGGCATGACCCAATAATAGAAAGTTCCCCATGGGTTAATAAAGGTGGTCTTGTGTTGATCCTTAGGAGCAACTAAGATTTGATTATATTCAGAGAATCCATCCATAAGTGATAGCATCTCATGATTGGTTGTTAGATCAACAAGTTGGTCAGTACTAAGAAATGGGAAATAATCTTTTAGACAAGCAAGGTTTAAATCATGATAGTCAATGCAAATATGGATTCCCTCAATTGCTTTCATGATAGGAACAATATTTGAAATCCATTATGGTTAGTTGATGGGTTGGATAAAGTTAATAGAGAGGAGGCATTGGAGCTCCTCTTTGACAAGGAGAACAATACAAGGATGCATTTTGCAGAGTTTCTACTTAATGAGTTTATCATCTTGATTGGTGACAATGTTATGGGTGATGATAAAGGGGTCAATACCAAGCATGTCATTATAAGACCAAGTGAAGGCTTTGATATGGTCATTAATAAATGTGGCATAATCAACTTTTTCAGAGGAATCTAAAGATTTGCTAATCATGAGGATATGAGGGTTATCATGAGAGAGTAGGTTGATGTCAATGGTTGATTCATTTGACATAGCTTGGGTTTCAAATGGGAGTGATAATTGGATATAATAATCATCCCTACCCATACACTTGAGAATTGCATCATCATCCTGACACTGGACAATGTTAATAGTGGGATAATCTTCATCAATTATTTCAAGATGAATGAGAGGAAGGGACCTTATTTACTTACCTTGATGATAGGTGAGAGGCCCCAAATGGATGGAATTTATTGAAAAAAATTTAGGAGGTATAAATACCTTTGATTCTATGGCTGATGGTGGAGAAGAAGGTAGAGAAGGAGAGATTGGTTCTTTGATAATTGGGTCATGGTAGGTTTTGGTGAGTTTGTTTGGTTCATTATATCGTACACCATGCCTCTTTTTCGTATTTTCAATGGTGTTACTAGTAGGATATTCAATAGGCATGTGGACACCTTGTTCATAATGACCCAAAACAAATCCTTTCCAAGCACACCTATATAGGTAGGTATGAGAGAATCTAGGGTTACTAAAAAAAGAGAAGTCACAGGTGAATGGTTATGGTGAAGAAGATGGGTTGCTGACAATGGGAACTTGATCAATTCCCCCATATGTGAAATTGGTTTGAAGATTAGGGGGGACATAAGGGATGACCATCCCGATATAGAGGTCATAATTTAGGTGCATGTAAAGTCTTCCATATTCTTGTGGAGTATAGAACATGTTGAGTGTCAACAAACAATATTCACCAAGTGACAAACATTGAAAGGTCTCCTCCATGGGATCTTTATCAAGAATTTGTATTGTTAGTATCTATGTAATCATAAGAGTAGAACTTGTGGAAGCTTCAGAAACATCATGCGAGGAAGATGGTGTTTTCAATGAGATGATAACATCATTGGGACTATAGGTCATGTTACATGTTTTAAATGGAGGTGGGTTAGTAGGTATAACATGTACCTATCCATCATGCTCAAACTTGACATAGTGGTGCAAAGTCAAGGGTACACATGCCATAGCACATATCTAAGGTTGTCCAAGTAGTATGTTATATTAGAACTCTCCTTCCACAACATAGAAGAGCTCAAGAATTATGTGGGGACCTACATGAATATGTAAGATAATAGTGTCCATCATAGTAGCTATAGAGTCATTAAAAAAATGAAGTATCACATCAGTTTGAGACATGTAATTGTCAAGAAGGGCTAGTTGTTTGTAGGCATGGGTGGAAATAATATTAATATTGGCTCCCCCATTGATCATAACTCTCTTCATACAAGTTTGATCAACATATGAAGTAATGAAAAGGGAAAACTCTTGATCTTCATGATGTTGAAGTGGAATTTTTAAATTATTGAAAGAAATAAAGGAGATAGAATTAAGGGAGCTGACCAAAGCCATAAGAGGTTGGGGATCATCCAATTGCACCTCAATCACTTGAAAATCACTAGTTAAGTATTGATGGTGTTGGGATGATCTTTGGATTAGCTCATACAAATACATCTTCACAAGAGTTTGGTAAAGTTATTTTACCATTGAGATTTGAATAAAGTTTGAAGATGTTGCTTTAAGAACACCCAAGATGGAAATCTTAAGGTTAGTAGGGGGAGTGTCTTTGGTGAAGGGATGAGTCCAAGGTGTAGTGGCCTTTTCCTCAGATTTATCCTTTTGGTTTTGTGATCATGTGGCCACATTAACTATGTTGATTTGAAAATTTGGTGAGGGAGGTGGGAAAGGGGTGACAACAACATATTTGGGTTTGAATTTTGGTGTAATGGTAGGAGGAATTGTAGATACCAAAGGTGAAATAATATGAAGGTTAATGGTAGTGTCATAAAAAAGGGTGTCAACATTGAAGTGTTGTTAAATAACCATGGTGAGGGATTTACAATTCTCAGTAATGTGTCCAGGTGAATTATGGTATAAATAAACTTGTGTATCATCAAACCAAGATGGTTTCAAACCAAGAGGACTATAAGGCTTAATGGGAGGAAGAGTTATTATTGAATCTTGTAATAACTGATGTAATAAAAAGCTTTGAGAACCTGAAAGTGGGCTCATGCTTGTTGTATTAATAAGAGTGGACACCTTATTTTGTTTTGATGTTGGAAAGGTAATTTTATGTGGTGTCTTGTTTAGAGACAGTAGAGTTACGTGTTTTACTATCACTTTCTTAGTATTGAATGTAAGAGGTATACTAGATGTAAAAGGTAGGAGTGAGGGTAGCTTAACCTTTTTTTTAGCTTGGTTAGATGATATTCCAAATAAAGTAGAAGGATGTAGCCCCAAAATGGATGGCAAATTTGAGGGTTGAAGAAGGGATTGGTGAGGTATAGTAGGCTTAACATTATTCTATGTTTTAGGGTGAGAAACTCCAACTTGTGGTTGAGGAGTCAAATCTAATTTCACTTGTGGATGAATTAAATTTGAAATGGGGCATACACATAAAGGCCTAATCTACTTTAATGTAATAGATGCCTACAAGGATGAGGGTTCTGACATAGACGGATAAACTTTTGGTGCTTTTGGTGAAGAAACTCTAGCTTTGTCAAAGACCTTAGGTTAAAGTGTAGTAAGAGGATTAATAGTAAACATCAACATTCATTGTGTTGGATATAGATTATTAAGCTGGTCCCAAAATGCCACATGGTCAAGCTTCATGGAGTCAAGAAATTCTAGACTTTACATCAAATATGAGAAAGGTTTTGGCAATGTTGATGTAGGCCTTACAGTTGCATCTTTAGAAAGTTGTGGTGTTTGGAAAAGAGGAAAATTATTAGGTTTTGATACTTCAGGCCAAAGATGAGAAAGAAAAACAATGGGGTCTTCTTTGACTGAGATAGGAGAAGAGACTTGATCTACCATAGGTAGAGGGAAGGTAGGTGAAGTAGGTTCCTCAAGAGGATAAATCATAGGTATTATGGTTCCCTCAACATGTGGGCAAGGTGTGGGTAAAGTATGATCTTCCATAGGTAAAACAAGAGGTAAGAGTGGTGACATTAGATTAGGCAAAACATGTCTCTCATCTATTATGAGAGTAGATGAGATAGACTCTCCTAGGTATAAAGGTGAAGTGGGTGGGGTATCACTCTCTATAGGTGGAGTGGCAGGGGAAGAAGGTTCCTTAAGAGGTTATAATATAGGAATGATGTTTCCTTCAACATGTGATTAAGGAAATGGTAGGGTGTGGTCTTTAAGTGGTAATAGGGTAGGTAATATTGGTGTAAACAAAATTAGGATTATAGGCTCTTCAAGTGGAAAAAAGAGTGGCAAAGGAGCTCTTCCTCTTGAGGGAGTGGAATGGGTGAAATGGGATCTTCTAATTGAGGAGGAAGAATGGGAAAAATAGGTGCCACTAAATTTGGAGGAGGATTTGATGAAATAGGTATCTCCTATCAAGGAGCTGGTTGAACTGAAGATAAAGGAAAGACCATATTAACTGTATGGATATTATGATCTCTTGAATTAGTTGTGGACTGGAAAATATTTTGATTTAGTGAATGGTTGGGAAAAGGGTGCTTGAACACATCCATACTTTGATTAGGAGGTGCATTAGGATTATCTAAGATGAGCTCACCTCTATCAAGCATATCTTGAACAATATTCTTGAGTGTCTTGTAATTATTAGTGTTTTGACCTTTAACTCAATGATAACCACAAAACTCATCTTCCTTATACCAATTTGGGATAGGATGGGAAGGGTTGAACTATATATGAGGTTTAATCTGAGGAAGGGTTATGACACCTTGCTGCAATAGTTTCTCAAAAATGGGTGTATATGATTCCGAAATGGGAGTATATTATCTTTTTTCATACCATTATTAGAATTGCTTGCTAAAATTTTGAGAAGTGGAAGTATTCGATTGGTTTGTGGTTGTGGAAGAGGCTAAATTAACAACCACCATATTAGTAGAGCCTTTAACCTTTTGGTTAGAGGGATAATTTTTAGAGGAGTCATTTATCTTAGTATTGGGATTCTTACTGCACAACTTGACTTTGCCTTCATCAATAGTGTGAACCTCAAGTTTTTGTGCCATTGTAAAAGCTTCATCAAATGTGTAAAAGGTTTATACCCAGAGTGTGGATGAGATTTGCTTAGCACATGCCCTTGAGAAAAGGTCGATAAGCTTAGGTTGAGGTAAGGAGAAGGAGATTTGATTGATCAAGCTTGAGTGACAAAATCAGCAATAGACTCATCATCAATTCATCTGATAGAATATAGGTTTGTTGTAGAAACTTTCTTAGAAATGTTAATAGAGAAATGGTCTAGGAATATTTGTACAAGTTGGGTAAATGAGAAAAGAGAGTGCTGAGGAATAGAGTTATACCAATCCAAGAAGCACCTGAAAGAGACATAGGGAAAGTGTGAAGTAGTAATGCATCATCATGTCCTATTAAATAAAAATAATGTCTAAATGCTCACAAGTGTTGTTGTGGGTCCTATTTACTCTAAAAATGAGTAAATTTAGGGAGGTCCCATTGGATTGGATAAGGTAAAATATGAATGGAATGATGTATTGGTTCATTTCATATCTAATCATAAGATAGTACATTCTTTGAACTAGAAATGAATGTCTCTAAACTAGACATTTTGTCCATTAGCATCTTAATGAGGTCTGAAGGTGGATTATTGTGGGGGATTCCTCCTAAGTTATAGAGAAGCTGATAGGAAGTAGAGGGAGCATATGACATAGCTTATTGAGGTTATGTTAGGGCAACATAAGAATAATGAGTCATAAACTAAGGTGCGGGAAGAAAAAGAACTTGTCCCATTGAGTTATAAACTATGCCTTGGTTAGTTATTGTTACTACATGTTGAATTATTAGCATGATTAGGCTAGATGAAGGGTGAGATATAACTTGATTAATTATAGTCATGAGGGTAGATATAATAGGAACCACTAAATTAGAGAATGGGTTATGACTTGGCTAAACTAGTTGTGGTTGTGAAAGTAGGAAAGTTACTCTAGTGTTTAGGTGAGATTGAGTGGTTGGAGATGCCACATGTTGGTAATTGTTTATAGTTGGGTTACTTTTCAAAGTGGTGGTTTGAGTAACCAATTGAAAAATAGTGGATGTAACTAAAATTGAGGTTTTCTCCATCAAATAAGTTGGCATACCATAGATTGGGTGACCTACATAATTATGGGTTCAGCTCATAGCAAGGTAATGCTGAAGGGTTGCCACATTGTGATCAAGAAATTTAGCAAAATCTTGATTTCCCTCAGGCACAATGGGGATTTGGTTAGGGATATGAGTATGATATGTATCCAAAGTATGCTCCATGATAGAATCAAAAGTAAGAGGGGAAGGTGGAAGTGGTTGTTAGCTTACGTAATTAGCAAGAATTTTGGCTTGAGCTTGTATCAATACCATGCAAGAGGTGGTCTAAATAATATTAATACTCTATTTTTGAAATAAAATAAAAAATACATTTGAATGCAGTGAAATAGGTTATTTTAGCTTTTTATTTTGAGCAAATAAAACTACACATTCACCAACATCAGTAGGGATGACCGATATTGGTAGGAAAAAGTCACTGATGTCGATGGAACAACTGATGTCGATAGGTAAATTATGTCAATACTAGTAGTGTTAATTGATGTCAGTCACTGTGAAATCTTAGAAATAGAAAATATAATATTTTTAAGATTTCAAAGGCTAAAAATAGGTAAATTATTGGATGTAAAAGGCCTGTTTAAGGAGAAATGAGACTAAAAAACTTGAGATAACATGTTATACAATCTAAGATTTAGAAATAGTATTGATTTTATGGATCAATATAAAAACATCCTTACCAACTCAAATATATAGAATAAAATTGAAAAGGAGAAAAAGAACATGCAACCAACAACTATTAAGTGCTAGAGATTAATTTTATTCTCTTTTTGGCTTATGTCTTAATCAGATAGTGAGAAGAGAATTTGGTTATCAAAGGTACTGGAAAGCAATCTAGAGCTAGTTTAATATTTGTTTTGGTGCTCAAGAGGGAATCTATGTTAGACTAGGTATGTGGCTTGTTATACGAGATTTATCTTTGGACTTCATGAACTTGGAGTTGAGCCAGGTCATTTAGCCAAAATATACCTTATATCTAGAGATTATACTCCACCAGAGAATGCAGTGGGTTCTCCCCTTGGTGGTAGAATCCAAGTAGGATAGCCAAGTAAGGTAAGGTGATCCACCAAGTGATGAAATCTTGATGGGCCCTTTCTCAAGTGATTTTTATGCTTGTGTAACATAGGTGTACTACAATTTATTCAAAATGCTTGTAATTACTTAGGTGAGTTAATATGCAAAAAGCAAACTATGAAATGCAGTAAGTTTTAAACCCAAATCTAAAATGTTGAGATTGGAATGGAAACAAAGAGGAAATAGGAATAGAATATGAATTTCACTATCTTAATGTGGATTCTAGAGGAATAAAAGAAGATATTTTCTTTTATTTGTAAAAGAAAATGATAAATTATTTTTAAAGGGAAGGAGAAAAGAAAGATAATTTCAATTTTATTGCATGTTAAACAGAGAAATAAAATATTAAATTTTACATTTTTAAGAGAAAAGAGAAGGAAGTGTACGAAATGAAATTTCACTATGATGCACCTATATGAATATTTAAAATAAGAAATGAACCCAAGGAAAACTCCAGGGTCGCACCAGACATGCCAAAAATGTTTCACTAAATTTTGTCTATTTGGAATTTAAAGGAAAATAGAGATAATGATGGGGATAAGTGATTAGAATGAACATGGATTTGGTTTTCAAACTATATCTAGACATTTTGAGCACTCCTCTTTGACTGGGGAGGACTACCTGTAAATAATAAATCACCACCACAAGATGTTTGTTAAAAGATAAATGAATGGGCTACCAAGCTACATGCTTGTTCTAGGATATGTGAAACTTCCATAGAGATGACAGTCCACTTTTGAGAGGAAAAATAATAATAAAGAATTAAAATAGAGATAAATAGAGAGTAAAAGAGAGATAAGATTACTATTTTAAACAAATTGTTCACTGCAGAGAGTGTTAGAGTGTAGGTGAGGTATTTTGTTGGTGGTTTAAAAGTTTTCTAGGTAGGTTTTGAATAGGTTAGGCAATTGATAGTCATTGACATCAGTAGGTGTGTGACCAATGTTAGTTAAGCTATCGAGATCGATAGTGTGGTGATTGATGTTGGTTAGGATGACAATGTCGGTAGGGGAAATAATTAGCTAAGAAGTTATAGAGAGATTTTTTGGGTCTAGGAAATGGTTTGGATTAGGTCAGAGAGGTTGAGAGAGTTAGGACAAGGAGTTTATGGCTTGGTTAAGTTTAATTAGAGGTTTGGTATGCATGTAAGGATAAAAAAGCAAGGAATCTTTGTAACTCCCTCATGAGGGTATGGTCAAAAGTGGGTAAAGTAGTGCAGGGTAGATATAAATAAATAAAAGAATAAATATTTAAATGACATATAGTATTAGTGATATGCTTAGCTATGGTGGCTAATAAATGATAAGTTTTAGGTTAATGGTTTCTATCTGAGGGTCTAAACTTGAATACCTAAATAGAGAGATCAAGTGGATGATATTGGTTCTCAAGATATCAGTTGCTAATGGTGGTTGACTTATGCAGGGTGATTATAAGCCTGGATGTCAAAAATTAAATGTTGAGAGCCTGAATGAGAGTAAGAATCAATTTTCTTAATTTTTGCTAACCTAAACTAGTGGTTGGTGTTTGGCTCATATTACCAACATCAATGATCCCAATGATTTCGATAGGTATCCCACCAACATTAGCCTTGGGTTGACTGATGTTGGTAGCCCTAGAATAGATAAACCTTTTTATTTTTTGGCCGATTTTCTATTTTTGTGCATGTCAAGTGTGATACCTATTATAAAATGGTAGAAATAGGAGGTTAGGAAGGAATTATTTATTTAGGAATTTAGTTTGGAAGTGGAAATAAGTCTTAGGTAGTTAGGATGAGGGGACCAGGTATTGAGGTAACTCATTAGAGGATAATTATTAATAGGGCGAGGTGGCCATGTAAGGTGGAAATAGGGGTTTTTAATTAACTTAATTAAGTATTTTAAATTAATTAAATGTGTGAGGGGTAAAAGTATGGGTTAGGGAGATTAATTTTTATTATTAAAATGGTCCTAGGGGGTTTTGATATAGGGAGTTACACATATGTGTGTGATATAATTTTGGTGTCTACAGACCCCTTGGTCTTAGTTTCAAACTTTGAAAACATTCACCATAAACATCTAACATTTATTTTTTGTTAAACACCAAAATAAGGTTCCTAATTGATTTTTATGCATGCAAGAGGTGATCTAAACATGTTTTTAACAAATGCCAAGCTTGGTGTTAGAACAAAAATGTTAACATGTCCTTTATCCTTGAATCTCTTTTAGGTTTGAAATAATGAACTTTAAAAAAGAGATTTTGGGTTTGTGTTTTAGGTAAAACATAGTGACCAATGTCAGCTAAATAATCGATGATGGTTACATTTTCTAACTGATGATGATTATCTAACCAACATCGGTTATACCAATATGGTTTTTGATAGGTATCTAATCAATGTTGGTTTTACTAACTGACATCAGTTAAGCTAGCCAACTGATGTTGTTCTTACTAGTCAAATTTGATTACAATGTAAAATTTTGTTAGTTAAAAAATGGCAAAACAAAGTTAGAAAATCAATTTTCAAGAGTTTTAATGGTCCAAATGAATATTTTAGAGCTACAAAAAGGTCTTCTTCTTGTGTGGGATGGATCTTGTCCCACCAGGTGTACCATATGTGAACCTAGGAATTTGACTCAAGAGAGGATGGTTAGTATAGTGTTATTTACAAAATGAAAACAAATTGAAAGAAACACACTAACTAGCATAACATCTCTAGGCCTAGACACTAGGGAGATCTTAGTTAAAAAACATGAATAAAACGTAAAACTAAAATTCAAAAGAAACCCTCTTTTATCTTCCTTAGATGCTTTAAAATGCTTGTTGTAGTGGCTTTCTCAGCTTGTGCTCATGAATTCTTCATCAAAGAAGGCTTGGATATCTCTTATTCTCCTTGGCACCTTTGGCTTGTGGCTTCACTTATTTTGGAATCAATTTGGCATGATAACACTAGTTACTTGAAGCTTTTGGAACCAATTTGTTATTATAGCTTTGTATAGTCATGTCTTTTTAAGATATTTGAGCATAATAAATTTTCACCAAAATAGCTTAGAAATGATGTGGTAAGGCCTCCTATTTATATATTTTTGAGAATGTCTAAAATTAACCTAAACCATCCATCCTAAGATGTAGATGTGTAGTTGAAGATTAATTTAATTTTTGGAATTAATTTTATAATTATCCTCATCATGACATTGGAAGAAGTGGAAATTAAGAGGCATGGAGGACATCATGGAAGGCATTGATGAGGCATGGAGGGCATGAATCCTAATATTTGTGGCATTTATGGCTTAGGGATGTCTTCCCAAGAAATGAGGTCACATGATGATGCAAATATTTAATATTTATTTTCAAAAATAAGTATTCAACAAATTTCCTTGGAATTATTAATTAGGCCTTGATTTGGATTAATGATCTCTTAATCATGTTTAAGCACTTTGTGCACAAATTATTCAAATTGATCAGAATGCCTTGTTATTGGTCTAAAATTTAATTGGATTGGAATTATAAGTTAATGTAAGATACATTGGACCCATTATTCCATTTAGGATGTTATCAAAAAACAAAAACAAAGGCATGTGTCTTGTGCAAAATATTTGATAGGAAAGAGCAATCCAAAATACATAGGTGCAAAATTGGCATTTTGACTCAAAATGATCTGATCAAAATTAGCTGCCCCTTAAATTGCATTGCCCCATTTATGGATACCCTATCCAAAATCAGCACTTGAATATGTCATTTTAACATCATTTAGCGTGTTTTAGTGTTTTTAGGCCAAATTGTGCATTTTTGGTGGAAATTGGTCAAAATCTTGATTGGAGGTTATCAGTGGCTATATTTAGGTGTCTACACCATCTACCTCTTTCCTCCCTACATGTCCCCTCAATGGGGCATCATGTGTCCACTAAAATCATTTATTAACATTCATCCATGAGCGTCTTTCTTATTTGAAATACCATTACTCATACTTCATCCACTCGTAATGCCCTTTCAAAGAGGGTAAAAATGTATGCATCTAAATTTGCTTAACTTGATTAACTTTTTTATTTTGACCCTAATTTTTACTAATTTGTATTACTAATCATACTTTTCATTTATCTAACACCCCCCTTCATTATTCCTCATCATACTTGCCTCACACTTTCCCATTTATTCATTAATTATTCTAATCAATCCCGCTTATATCCTAATCCTACTTATCTATTATATTGTGAATTTTAAATTCATAACCCACCTACCTACCTACTCCTAGGATTTCCTATAAGTGTACCCCATACTCTTCGCCTAACCCTTATTATAATATGTTTTAATCTTCCCCTAATCATCATCAGATTCCCTAATGGATAAATCTTCACCACCCTTCTCCTTCTCTATAGAGTTCTCTCTCTAGAGAATTCTAAGGAATTTTAATTTCCTTATAATTCCCTCCTTTTCTCTAGAGTTTTATTCTCTATAAGTTTCTAATGAATTTTCAATTCATTGGAAAATCTTCCTCTATTGCCTTTAAATCCATGATTCCCTCCATTCTAAATAATGAGTTAAATGTGAAAAAAATCCATATTAATCCTTTCATCAAGCTATAAATTAATCCATGCGATCCAAATATTGAATCAAGTCAATATCATGTTGAAATTTTGAGTCTATAAGAAATCATTAATCTTTAGTCTTTTATTCTTAAATCTTTTTTAGAGCATTAGCTTTAGATTCATCATGTTTGTTTTTAATGTTTATTTGTATGTATTGTAATCTATTGGCTCTAAATTATGAAGTAGATTATAAATTTGGGTAAATTTTGATATCTAATCAATTGATCAAAATTATCATCTCACATAATCAATCAACAAACATTAGAGAGGGAAATAGATTCATATACTAATAACTTGATCAAACTCAGAAGGTAGGTATTCACAACACATGTCATGACACATACAATAAGCCTATTGACAATTAGTTTGGGCCTCAAGAAATTTTAAACTTAAATTAAAAATCCATTGAGTTTCCAATTTTCAATATTTTAAAATATATCTTATAACCTATAGAAGTGCTTTTTCAATGGCCAAAAATGCGTGCAAGTAATCTTAAAGTAATCATGTAAGATTCCATTAAATATCAAACACCCAAGATAATACTCCAAGTTTAAATTAGTAATAAAATATATGTAAAAATCAAATGATATTTCAATCATATAAGCACCAAAATATCATGACAACATCTAGTCCAGACATAATCTCCAACAAGCTCAAAGAATAATCAATAAATCTTGGAGTCACCCAAACAAGTCAAACCAATTATAAGTATAAAAAACAACCATTATAAAAATCTTACACATCAAAAACCACATTCAAATTATGGAATTTTACAACCAATAGTCATAACTAAAAACTTAAAAAATCACTATAAAAATCCAACAAGAACATGGAGTTTCAATGATTTAAAAAATAAGGAAACAATACACTTAGCCATTATAATACCTTAAAGGAAATACTAACACATAATATCCTTAAATTCACATTATGCCCTAAAATAGGGTTGAAGAACAAAATAGGGAGTAAATTTAATCTAAATCCTATATTGGTGCATGGGTCAACACAATAATTGGGTTGAGGTAATTAAAAACCCAAGTCTTGTTAAAAATTAAACCCCTTTATTATTATCATAAATATGAAACAACCATGTTTTAGTCTATTGTGCCATGGAAAAACAACATTTGGAACCAATTCCAACAAGATAATAATCAAAAGAAATCAAAATTTTAAATTTCATAAATAAGCGAATGTAACCCTACAAATTTCGAACAAAGATAACATGATTTTTGCCTAGCTAGGGTCTCAAGTGGAGTTATCATATTTTACTATTCTTGTCGCTGAATATCAAGTTTCAACATGAACAAAATGATATTTTTTTCTTAAAACTCATCATAAAACCCTACACATTATTTACTTAAAATAGCAACCAACATTTCACTATAATAAAACCCTTCAATTTAGTAGGTCGAAACCATATGGCATTTGTTCAAAAATAGCAATGAAAGCTTATACCCATTTTTGGGCACACTAGATATTCCAAAAATAAAATATGAAATCCAAATTTATTTATTATAAAAATGGCTAAATTTTCACAACATTAATACTAGTTAGCAAAAAATAAATCATATATCCAAAATAGAAAACCTCAAGAGCATTTACCCTTATTAAGATAGAGGTTCACATATGCAAATTTACACCTACATATCCAAATCTATAACTTAACTAGGATAATAAAACACTATCATACAACTATATAAATTTACATTTAGTAGTTTTTAAAGGACTAAAGGTAACTTTCTTGAAGGTTATGCCCTGGCTTCATTGGTCTTTATGCCAACACAAGACTTCTCCTCTACACAACCCCTAATAATGGATGTGCACCATTACTTGTGCATTTTTTAGCTGGTGGTAGAATATGATCTTTAAAAGAGGGTATGAATATCCATTCACAAAGAAATAAAACCTAAAAAATAACATATTCCCTACTATACACTTATGCAAATGTGGAAGTAGACAAAATGCACTATACCTGTTCAACCATAAAATAACCAAATACACTATCTCTATACTTAGCATGCTTGTTATCCACCTTGCTCTTCCAACTAACACAACACTGCCAAAATACTTGATTCCCCCAAGTGGCACAAAAAAATATACCATAAGATGAAAACCCTAGTGTTACTAAAAAGCCAAGATAATAATTCTTTTCCAATCATTATTCTTATCTTTTATAATTTTCTTTTTATCATTGCATGTTTTGACATAAGTAGAATCCAATGATTTCCAAAAAAAATACACCCAAATTCCCTATAGGGGATTTTGAATTTTTATTTTAATCATGAATGAATTTATAATGGACTTGACATTATTAACATGTTTTACTTACCAAAGTAAAAACAAATAAAAGTGTATATGGTAAGCATCAAACAAAGCCATTTTTATTATAAATCCTTAAAATGCACATAGATGATTATGGCTCAATCACTTATAAGGCCAATGGTACTAGTCTAGAATATGCATAAACAATCAAATATTTAGGGGGTAGATCCATATCCCTTTAAAATAACATAAAAAATAATACTTCATTAAAAATAAATAAAGATTGTAGTAATATTATCTAAGCAGTCATGGTGTCTCCAAGATGAACATAAGTGATATGATGCAAGGGAATATTATTTCGATTCAATTTTTGGTTTGATGTAGATGTTAGGTGTCTTTAAATCCTTCTTGGATCCTATTTTGGTGTTATAGAAGTGTTAGATAGCTTGAAACATGCAAAAAGGACATTTTCCACCAAAAAGCATTATTTGAATATTTGAATGATTGGGAGAGTTGTGAGAGGACATTGAGAGTTTATTAATTAGGAATGTTTGCCTAATGATTATATTAGGTCTTTAGGGGTTGATAGGAAATATAAAATATATGGTTAAATTATTTTAAGTCATAGATCATTTGTAAACCCATAGAAGGAAGTTTCAAGAATAGATTGGAGGTTTTCAAGAAGTAGTTAGGGTAGTTATTTGTGTTATAAGCTTGTCACTTTTGGATTTTCAGTGAGTGGATACAATGTATTCGAGTGAGAAGGGGAATTATTCCAAATATTTAATGAATGAAGATGTAAAATTTTGATGTATGAAATATATAACTCTATTGTTTCCTACATAAAGAGATGGAAACAGACTGTATGATAATGGTTCAATGGAAAGGCTCAAAGTATCATTGTTTTTGATGTTTGATATGTCATGGTAAGTTGGTTAAGTTCTAGTTAAGGATATACAACATTGTATTAACTAAATTTTGTATGCATTTGTCTAAGTTTAATATCATAGTCCCTTATTTTACTGTACCCTATGTTGAATGAAACAATGAGTGTTTATGAGAAATAAAGTATTGTGAGAGAGAGGATAAGGATTCAAGGTTTTTTTAACATTTAATGAGTCATTTTGAAAGTGTTATATCCAATTTCAATTCAAAAAATCATAAATTTCTTGTGACAAAGGTTCAAAAACCTTTAATGGTCAA
Organism: Torreya grandis; assembly: GCA_037957365.1. Classification (NCBI taxonomy): domain Eukaryota; kingdom Viridiplantae; phylum Streptophyta; class Pinopsida; order Cupressales; family Taxaceae; genus Torreya; species Torreya grandis. The sequence goes on along the minus strand of JARHVA010001541.1, from coordinate 200,300 downwards.
TTTACCTTCTCAAAACTAGGTAAAGAATGTGGAATAAAGAAAAGTAAGGATGTGGGGATTAGTTTCCATTATTTGGTACATAGGTTTGGTTGTGTAATAAAGTCAATTTTATTTAGATAGATTTGATAACTTGTTAATGAAGTTTAATTCTTAAAGGTAGAGCACACATGCCTTGTAGTCTATGTTGGAATACATAGAGGACTCAAGAAAATTATTAAAATATGCAACCAAGGAGATGTGGTTAAGAACAATTACATAGAAGAGGTGAGTTGAATCATATTTAACATATGTCAACCTATGAAAGTAAGTAACCTTGTTGAGATGGAAATCCCTCTAAGGAATATTTGTAAACCCTATGTTTATGACTATGTAATCAAAGTTAGGAAGCATATCAAGTAATGATGGCACAAAGGTATTTAAGAAGGAAACTAACATAGAGAATAGGTGTATTATATTGGAACCAAGCCTAATAAAATTTTAAAGATAAAATAAATTGTCTTAGATTCATAAAACCTTAAATTAAGTGCTCTCAGCTTGATCAAACCTTGTGTAACCCTGTAGCTAGGGTTTTAAAAGGAAAATTAGGATTTAGTGAGTTTCACTATTAATTTTATGTCAAACTTTGTGAAAAGCTTAAGGATAATTTTCTTAAAGAGATTTTGAATTTTAATTTGTGTAAACGTACTTCTATGTATGAATATTTAAGATTGTGGGTAGAAATAAGGTTGACTGACCTAATAGCCCTTAATAGTGACCTAAAAGGGAGTGGAAAAGTGGTTTAAAGCCTAATTTATAGCATAAAGTTTTAATTGTGATAGTATAGGATAAAGAGTATCCAAATTTGTGACTGGTGTTTCCTTAGTCCTTCATACTAATCCATACAAGGATAAATTCAAGAAAAAAAGGTTACTAAAATAGACTTTGAGAATGAAGGGAGTTATAAGGTCTTCATGATAAGTGTTGAAGATTATTTCTAAGTGGATGAGAGTCTAAAGGGGCCCTAAGGAACAATATAAAAAAATTATCACCCACCTAATAGCTAGATGAATTTTATAATCTTACATGAAGGATTGATCTAATGATTCATTGCCTAAGGAAGTGAATAATGAACAAAGTCAAAGTTTGAAAAATAGCTATATGTGTCAATACTAGAAAATCACACGCACAATCCTAATTTTCAAAATTCATTGGGTTTCTCTTTGACCTCTTTTTACTACACCTACAAGGTCAACAAACTTGCTTGACCTAACCCACTTACCTAACCTAGAGTCAAATTAGCCACTTGACTCCCTGAATTCACCTTTTCACTATTTTAACCCACTTTTTCCCTAGACCCTCAACCAACACCAATCAAGGTGACCAATGATGGTCAAGTTGAACCACCTAGACTTTTGGCATATAAACCACCATTTTAATTTTCTAAATATAGCTCATATAAATCTTGTTGTAATCCTTCGCATGGATAAATTATATTTAAAGGGCCTAGGTACACCTTCACTTACACCTCTTGATTATGCCTATAAGAGAGAGGTTTGGGAGGCCAAATCCTTGTACAATTATTATCAAGAGATTTTTGTATCCAAAATATTTTTTACAAGTCAATTAGCATCGTCAACATTATCAAGTGCCATCAACCATCTTATTCAGAGTTGACTTATCATCACCTCTCAACCAAGCTTTCAAGTATCGTTACTCTATTAGAATCATCCAAGATTCCACCAATAAGTAATCCATCTCAACCATCTACCCAATAAACTTCTAGTAAAATGAGTATTTTCTTTTTCTATCTACTTATCATATTTCTATTTCAAGATCAGCCTAGTCCTTATCTACTTCTTAAAACTTACCTTCTAAATCCCATTAATTAGCAATACCAACCCCAATTCCACTCCAAGTTCCACTAATAGGTAACTGGTGATAGTTACCTGACTGGTGATGGTTAGCCTCAATTAGTGATGGTTAGATGACTGGCAATGGTTCTCCTTAACCAGTGATGGTTAGATGACTGATGGTGGTCACCTATAGCACCAAAAACTATCAAGTTAATCCCACATACCTATACCCAACCAAATCTAGTTTTTTATGTCGCTATCTATTCATAGGCTTCTTTTATATTTTTTGAAGCATACCCTAACTCCTCAGCACTAGCACCAATCAATTTATCACTAATTTTATCATTTCTATTTTATTTTCTTAACAAGCGTTCTTGTGTTTAGTTTCAGTACCTTTTGATTATTGATGTAAGTACCTTATTTCCAATTTTGTGAACTTAGTTATCTAAAACATGTGGATTGATATCCCCTGAGGAAGCTCTTCCTCATAGAATCTAGCTATTACTAGGCAATCCACCTAACTATCTACCTAAAAAATAAGTCTGCTTTAGTGATTTCTTATCTGTAGGTCTTCTTCCTAAGCCAAAGAGGAACTCCTCACATATTTTGATACAATGCATGCATAACCATAACCATGTATTCCTACCATAACCCATACTTAGTTTTTTCTTTCCCCTTTTCCAAATAATAAGTAAAAATTCATAGAAACATTTTGGCATGCTCGATGGGACCTAGAGTGTTTACTCACATTTTATTTGTATTTATATGCTCTTCTCTCTATCTATTTTCATAATTGAAACTAAAATCTCTTTTGGGCTTAAAATCAAATTCATCCATTACTTGATTTTAACATTAGTTTAGTTTGAATTAAAGCACAACAATATTATCATATCACCACTTTTGTTTCACACACTAGCCAAACCACTTTCATCAATCAAACGTCAAAATAATCTCAGACAAGGCCCAACTAGGATTTCATCACCTCATAGTTACCTTACCCATTTTTGATAATCCTAATTGGAGGTCTTTACCAAGGGGAAAACTAACTCAGCTCTCTGGTTGAGTATAAACTTTGGATATCAGTATATATTAGCTAAGCACTCGACACCATTATCATTGTGGGACTGTGAAGTGAGGGGTAGGCCCTAATACCAAGCCATGTATGTATTCCAATATAAATTTTTTTGAGCACCTAAGCATCTTAAAACTAACCATAGAATGCTTCTATAGTACTTGATCTATATTCCAACTTCTATCACACAAACTAAGGTATAAGCCAAAAGCAAGATTACAAATAACCTCTAGGCTTAATGTACTTCATAGTGTGTTTCTTGATTGCCTTGATAATTTTATTATCTTCTTATTTGAGTGATGGGTTTGTTCTTGTTTTCTCTCCCCCTTTATTTTATGGTTCTCACTTTTGAGCATCAAAGATATCTAGTAGATCATAACCCATCACATAAATCAACCTCTTATACCTCCTCATCTATGGAGCACATCTTTGAGGCTGAAGATTCACCTCATCCATTAAGAAGCCCTAATTTTCCTCAAGTATTTCCCTAAAGAGACATGGATTTTACCACTTTTTAAGACAATAATCTAGTTTCCCTTCAGCACTACATTAACACCTCCCCTAACCATATCCTAATTTTAACTCCACCTCAGGATCCTCCTTATAACATACCATCCCACCTTATGAAGGGTATCCCTATTTATGTGATCACCAACCAAATTTTGATGACCTAGTCATCTTCATATACTAACCCCTTTGACACCATAACTGAAAACCAACCTATCCAACCAACCACTACCCTTATAGCTTCCACCCCTACTAGTGACTCCTCTACCTTGGAGATAACCCAACCATTAACCCATCATGCTCCACTTATTGTTAGAGCATCTACCACTAAAACTACTAACCTCCCCTCTATCAAACCTAACCCATTGGACAATATCATTTTACCAATCTTAAGGGTATCTATCCCTTCTATCTCACCACTCATTAAAACAAAGGTCACTGCCTCACCTCTTATCACCAACCCAACTACCACCCATACCCAACTTGTAAGAATACCTCAATAGGTATCCATCACACCCAACCTAGGTTACATCCCTAATCCATAAGGGTATGTACCCATTACCCAACTACCATCATCTACCTACCCTTACATACCACCTACCTAGCCTTTAACATCCACATTCTTAAATGTGATAACCTCTCAACCATCAAAAATTTATGAATATGTTACTCAACCTTAACCATAATATCAACCTTACAATAATTTTGGTGCACCACATCAAACTAACTTAATAAATATGATAATAGACAAGATAACAAACCTTGAGTTATCCATTTCAAGGGCTCATAACATCCTATCCTATGATCAAATTTGTAATGAACCTATTCATCCTTCTGTGTCCATCATACCTTACCCTCCTCAATGGGAGATTTTGAAATTTACCAAATTTTATATCAAGGAAGACCCCCAACAAAACCTTAGGGATTTCAAACATGTAAGTTACATGATTGGTTATGATGATGCCCTTCTCCTATGAACCTTCCCCATGTCTTTATCTAGCCTAGTACTTGATTGGTGTAGTGCCCTCACCAACCATTCCATATTTTCTTTCACCCAACTAGCAAAATTCTTCTTAGATCACTTTTCCAGTAACATTTCATAGAATGTCTCTATCACCAACCTATATTCTATTAGGCAATTCAATGATGAATCCATTTCTAACTTCATCGCTCATTAGAGAAGCTTGATTAATCAACTTTAATTTTCTATGCCTCTACTTGAACTTATAGAAATTTTTGCTCAAGCTTATGTCAAACATATATCATCTACACTGCATGTCTAAATCTTCAAAAAATTTGATGAATATTTTACCATGGAATGTAAGCTATAAAGTTAGGCAATAAATGAAGGCAAATCAAAGTTATGAAATAATAGCTCTACCATCAAGACCAATGAAACCTCTTCCTCCAAACCAAGAAACCAAGCCAATACCAGAACCAAGATCAAGGGAACTAAAAATGTAGTTTTCCTTAAAACCACCCCTCCAAAAAATGTCAATCAATAAAATTCTCCCAAAAAAAACACAAGGAACCCAAACCAAAGCAACCAAAATAATTCACTCTACTTGGAGAATCTTATACCTTAGTTCTAGAGAAGCTACTAAAATTTAACCTTATACAACTATTGATACTTGTAGTTTTACCCCTGAGGAGATGCCTAACTCCCCTCATCCAAGTGTAACCATGGATCCATACCTATTTCTATGGGTGACAATATTAAAAGATGAATCTCTAGAAAGGGCTAGTTCCCTTGATGCACTCTTTGAAGCTCTTCTATACCTATCAACTTGTAGATGAAATAGGATTAGGAAAACAAATAAGAAAACCAAAAAAGGTGATGCACCAACATTTATATATCCTCCCACTTTATTAAAACTACACCACTTAAAGATAACAAGGATATCTCACACAAAACTCACAACATGGGAGGTATAGTCACATCAATGTTTCATAAGTTAGATTCAAGAATGTATTTGATGTTTAGGAGGGTAATGGATGATTACATAAATGTATATAGTCATGAAAAAATTATAAAACACCTATACACTTAGAAAATAATACTAACAAAGACCTATAACAATATCTTTTATAGAAATTGGTAGACAACCAAGATTGACATGCTAGAAAAGAAGATTTTTCACTATGCAAATCAACAAGATTTCAAATAAACTCAATGTAACAACATGTAAGTGGAAAAATCACTTGTATATTTCTTCAAGATTCATTCAAGTACAAATTTGGCTATATTTTCCCCATCAACCAATAAAGGTTGCTCAAAAGAGCTAAAAGAATATATATAACTAAATTTAACTAAATTTATCAAATTGACACATGCCCAAGTGACCTTTGGACTTCCTTTGCTTGCTTATCCTCTCAATATATATATATATATATATATATATATATATATATATATATATATATATATATATATATATATATATATATATATATATATATATATATTGAGAGGAGAAGCAAGCAAAGGAAGTCCAAAGGTCACTTGGGCATGTGTCAATTTGATAAATTTAGTTAAATTTTCATGTAAAAAAATGGGTGAGTCAATACATGCCATGTAAATAGGTCTAATTGTCCAAAATAAGTCATAAGAATGGTGAAAAGTGGCATTAAACCTTGAGAATTGGCATAAGAAACTACCTCCATAATTTGCCTCTATTTTAATGAAATTCTCCTAAGTAGGGATAGGTATATTGATTTGGATTATATTTAAGGTATTAAAACATACAATCCCATGCATTGGATCTGATCCTAATCATTTAAAAACTCCTAGAGAAGATGAATCACTACATGCAGTCTTGAAACTCCCTATTTTCAATCACCTTCAACACTTGACCTTGAAAAATATTTATTTTACCATGATAATATATCAGAAGTAATTAATTAAACCTTCCAATATTATCCATTACTCTATATGCTTCAATTCCACCTTAAAAATACATCCCATGGAGGTTTTCACACTTTTCACTATTGTATGCATGATGTTAGTCTTGACTAGCTGAAAGTAAGGCCTTAGTTTGAATAGTTAGAGACTTATTAATAGGATAAAATGACCATAGGTATTTATTATATGTCTGTAAATTTCCACCAAAATTTATTTCACATTATGGAAACTCATATACATTTTAAAATACAAAAAATGGTGAACAAAACCCTATTTTTCATGATTTTCCTAAAAATACGTACATATCCCTCATATTTTTTAAATACCTGGAGAGTAATCTACATCATATAAGTGGTTACATATCCTTTCTCTTTCATATGGATGCTCAAAGTGCTTCATCTCCTCAATTGGGTCTCTAAAGAGGGTTTTCAAGGGTTTTGAGTGGTTTAGATTCTTAACCTTTATTCATAAAGTTCTAACACTTAAATTCCCTATAAATTACACTAAGGTATCGTTAATTACCTTCTATAACTTATCCAAATGCCTTAGGGTCCCATGCAAACATTCATGAAAGATATGAGTGATTAAAGTTGACCTTTGAGTTGTTTTCATGCTTCTTGTGAGGGTTTGAGCATATCTAATGTTATAAATGGTTTTATATGGAGTTTTCTTGCCAAAAATATGCTATCTCACCTATATATATAGCATATAATCATGTTCAAAACCCTTTGGTGGATCACCAAGAGCCAAAGATGGAAGTGACCCTGTTTTGTGACAAGACCTATACATTACCAACAGGCCTGTTTGGACTTTTTAAACTAAAAGGCCATTATGTGAAATTTATATGAATTTTAATATAATTAAAACATCATAATTACTCCCATAAAAATCATCCAAAACACTAGGACTCTTGGCAAGGATTAAAACTTTGAGTGAGCTTGCTTTTAGGGTTTGATTTTCATATTTCTTTACTAGGTTTGCCTGCAGACCTCCTTGCCCAGACCACCTTACTTTCATTCCAAACTTATAGGCTATTTTTTCATGTTAATTAATTTTTCCCATATATATTCAAACCTTCCCAATTTATTATAATGACATTTGGTTCACCATCCATCAACTTTCCCAAAAATTGCCATTCTTGTGCATGAAGGAAACAACCTACCTTTGAGACAAAACAAAGGAATATTTACCTATTTTTATGAGTAGAATGAATATTTTTTTTTATCTCCATATGGTAATAATTACCAAATTTACTAATTTTTTTCATCCAATTCCATGGTTAGGGGGTCTAACTATCTCAATTTCCTCAAAAAGGGGTCTAAACCCATATTTTTTGCATGTTTTTGCTCAAACCTCCTTATGAGTGCTACTTCCAAACTATATTAATTATTATTAGATATATGGAAATTTTATAAATTATAATTTAAATCTCATTTAACTTTGTAAACCATTTAAAACCTTTTTTTATTGGAACCCTATACTTACCTCTTGAACCAAAGCCTCTCTTAGACTGATTGTATGATCTGAGTCCACTTTGCTACAAGGGAAAAGGTCTTAGAGTGTCATTTGAATGTGATAGTAATATTATTAACTTAAATTTATTATATTAAATCAAATTAACATTATTTATAACCTCTTTCCACTCCTAGGTAATCAAACCTATACCTTGCTCAAAACTAGGACACCTACATGTGTGGATTGAGACAAGCCTGTACGTGTTTTGACTTTGGTTGAGGTGATTAGAGACCTATATGTGAATATTTAGGTGGAAAAATATTAGTATATACTAAATCATAACTTCAATGACCTTTAACCCCTTCATTTTTTCAACTAGGTCACTATATAGACTAAGGCTCTTATTCTACCTGTAGGTAGTTGTTCTCAGTTGCCTGTACGGACAAAGAAGAGTGTTTGGGGTACTTGAAACATCAAAATCCACCTTTGCCAAGAGATGAAAGGTTTAAATTTGTCTTATAATACTATATTTCACATCCATTCTTTATTTTATCTTCAATAGGCTATCAAAAGGTCAAAAGATGATTATTCCTTCCATTTCTTGTAGACAATAATCAACATACATCAGGGTTTTGACAACTTTGAGGGTGTTCAAAATTCATCTTCTTCTTATCACTTTGACCTAAAAATTGGCATGGATATAATATTTAGATATGGATATTATATTAAATAACTAATACCATTTGGAAACCCTCTTATCATGAAAATTTTTATTTCACAAAACCTTAAGGATCTCTGTTAGGTCCATTTAGGGACTGGCAACCCAATATAGTAAACTCACTCTTTAAAGTGGAAACCTTGCCTTGTATAGCATCCTAATTCTTCATGGAATGAAATATAAGACCCTTGGGTAATTTTATGAGCTTAAATATGTATACATCATGCATCTCACCTTTCACACATCCGTATAACCTCTTTGAGTTCCTTTAGAAGCTGACTGTGAGTAAACAAGGCAGTGGATAAGGAGATTGAACAATTTGCCTTAAAAATGGTGTTGATATTGTCTCTTCTTACAAGTTAATTAAATTAATTAATTTTTAAGAATTAACACAATAACATTAAACTCTTCATGGAGCTTTTCCCATGTTGAGAAAACTTAGGTTCTGCACCCATGATTGCCAACTTTGAAAAACAAACACACATTGGAATCCTCATTTAAGGGAATTGAAAGAGAAGTGTTGGATGATTGAAATACCATGGATAATACCTTATTCCCATATTAAAATAATATATAAAAATCACATATCTCCATGGATCTCTAAAAATAAGAAATAGATACATAACCATACCCCTCTTCAATGTAATTTCATAAAAGGTTACCTGGAGTGTTATCATTTTTTCATAAATGAGAAGGCACAAATATAAAACTTATTTTCATGAAAATGAAGTGGACTAATATTACTATCCACTTTTAGAATAATTCTTCTTGTCTCCACCTATATGGCCCATAATGAGTTCTTAAACTTACCCTTCCTTAGCTTGCCAATGGAAAAAAGAAGAGAAATGATTTACAGATGAATTTTTTTACTTTATCTTTGAAATAAAAAAGTGTAAATGAGTTTTGGGAGGGGAATAGACACTCCACTCATTTTTTAGCTAATTATGGATTTAGTAAGTTTGTAGAAGTCTCTAAAACCCCCTAAAATCAAGGAGAAATTGTTACTTATTGAATATAACTACTTCTTGGACTAACATATTCCTAGTTATAACATTATCTAACCTCTCCCATGTTAAACATATCTTGATGACAAGTTAATCTCTTTATCCCATCTGTACAAGTCTTTTTTTCTGGCTAAAAGGTTGCCCCATAAGGTAGTTTAACATATTGAATATGGTACAGACAATTAAATGAATTATAAAGATATTAAATCATATTAAAAACCATATTAGGACCCATATATCATAATTTATGCCTTTGATTAGGTTTAGCCCTATTTGACTAGGGTTGGCTTTCATTGACTAGTACAAAGGGCTAAACCTGAACCAAGACTAGACTATGGATAAGTGAAACATTTATATCAAAATGAGACCCCTATAAGACATGAACAAAATTATAAATTTTTTATAAACATAGGAGTTGACTTAAATTTGGAAAAAGGTCAAATTTGGTCAACACTTTTGGTAGCTCATAGGGGTAACATACTTGCCTATGTTATAAACTAGCAGTCTTATCCAACTAAGGGCCAATGGAGTCAATGGATTATTTAAGGTGACTAGGACATTTAAAATAAAAACATAAACCAAACACACACACAACAACAACAACAAGACCAAGAAAATACAACACAAAACAAGACAAAGACAAACTCACACTTGTGCATAAGTACTTAGGGAACACAAGGAAAACAAGAAACTATGTTCAAGGGAAGAGGAAAACCTTAGTAGAAATGTTTGATGTGTATCCCATTGACTAGGATATTAATATCCTCTACATCTAAGTTTTAAATTTAGAAATCATTTTGTGACTTGCATTGAGTGATCACATATGGGCCACTCCACAAAGCATCAAACTTTATGTGTTTTCTAGGTTTGGCCCTATCTTCATCCCATTTTAGGCAAATGTCTCCTTCTTTGAAGCTCCTTGGCATGGATTTCTTGTAAAAATACTTATTTTTATTCTCTTGGTGGGTATTCATAGTGTGCATAGATTGGTCTCTTGTCTCTTGAAACTCCATTAACTCACATAACCTAACTTCCATGCTCTCATTCTCCATCAATTGTAGTTGATAGGTAAGGTCTAAGGCTGGCAACTCAAGTGAGATAGGAAGTATAGCCTCCCTTCTATACACAATTGTGTATGGTGAGTTTCTAATTGCTCTCTTTAGGGTGATCCTATCAGCCCAAAGGGTTATCTTCAACTAGTAATTCGAAGTCCTTTAATTCTCTTCCATTGTCCTCTATATAATCCTAATTAGATTTTTGTTTATAAACTTAGCTAGTCCATTCCCTTGGGTTTAGTATTTGAAGGATGTGATAAGATAGATGCCATGTTTCAAAGCCCATTCACCTGTTCTTGCTCCTAGAAAAGCTAATGCATTATCTAAGATTATTGTTGAAGGAGCTCCAAACCTAGTTACTATCCCTTCAAAGAAGTCTAGGATTGAGTTTTATTTTGCTTCCTTAAGAGCTACAACTTCCAACCATATTGTAATGTAATTAGTAGCAGTCAACACCCATTTGTGACCAACACTAGAAGGTGGATCGATTAGGCCTATAAAATCCAAATCACATTACATGAAGGGTTTCTCAACTTGGATTGGATGAAGAGGAAAGGTAGCTAGCTTTTATTTGCCATAAAAAATAACACACTTTTGACATTTTCTTACCCAAACATGAGTGTCCTTAAACAAGCTAGGCCAAAAGTAACCAGCCCCCATAATCTTAACATTTGTAGTTCTTGGAGTAAAGTGAGGACCAGTTGGTCTATCATGTAATTAAAATAATACCTTTTCAATCTGATCCAAATCAAGACACCTCAATAACACACCTAAAAATTCCTTCCTAAATAACACTCCATCAACAAGTACATAAGGAATGGATTGTAACCTAAAGTACCTTCTTTTAGCCCTATCAAGACCTTGTGGACACTCATCAGTTTAAAGGAAGTGAATCATGTCTTATGTCTAACTCTTATTGGATGAAGGTACAAGTACTATAGGGTCATCATGAAGTACCAAAACAACCTCCTTTTTCTACTTCAAGTCTGAAGCAAGATGCTCTCACAAGCCTTTTCCCTTCACTAGTTTGGTTGTATTGATTTATACATCATACTCCATCACCTTGGTGATCCAACCTACCCTTTTCTCATTCAAATCCATGTTCAATGGAAAGTATTTGAAACTATTATGGGCAAAAAGAATGTGAATCTTGTTATTTGATAGAATATGCCTAAACTTCTTGGGGCTCATAACAATTAAAAGTACTTATTTTTAAACATAAGTATATCTTACCTCATATCCTTTCAAACTTGGATAAAGAAGGCAACAAGTTGTTCCAAAGTCTCATCAGTTTCTTGAGTGAGCATGGTATAAATAACTTATTCATTTCTAAAATTATACAAATTGAAATCCATGGAAAAAGTTAGACTTGCAAGTGTAGGAGCTTGGGTAATGGCTTGTTTGATCTCTTCAAAACTTTATTTTTTCCTTATTTTCTAAGTGAATACTTCATCATTCCTTAACATAAATGCTAGATGTTTGACCAAGTAATCAAAGTAAGGAATTAATCTCCTTATGAAATTAATCTTACCAAAGAATCTTTATAAACCTTTCTTATGTTTAGGTAAGGATAATGCCAAGATGGCATTCACCCTTTCTAGATCAATGGACAAGCCCTTCTTGGAGACAATATGCCATAGGATCTTACCTTCATGGACATCAAACACACACTTATTTAGGTTTAGAGATATCCCAAACTCTCTACACCTTCCAAAAATCTATCTTATGTGCTTCAAGTGATCATTTCATCCTTGGAGAAAACTATTACCTCATTAAGATATACCAATACAATTTTATTGATTAGTCCTTGAAAATCCATATCCATTGCATGCTAAAAATTAGTCCTAAAATTTGAAAATTAAAAAGGCATATTTATAAAGGCTTATGTACCCCATTTGGAATTGAAGGTTGTCTTGTATTTGTCACTCTCTTTCACCAAAATATGATTATACTTGAAATACCCATCTAGAAGAGAAAACCTCTCACTACCTACCACAACTTGTAGATTTGTTCCATAGAAGGAAGGGAATAATTATCTCTCAAGGAGACTTTATTCAAGTCCTTATATTCCAAACATAACCTAATCTCCCCATTCTTCTTCTTAACAGGAATCAAGTTGGCCAACTAAGAAGAATGCTTGATAGGAAAAATGATTATAGACTCAATCAACTTAATGAGTTCTTTCTTCATGAGGGGTTCAATCTTAGGATTGATTGGCCTTTGATTTTTCCTTGGTTTGGAATTTTCATCTATTTATATGGTGTGTTGAGCTAATATTAGATCAAAACCCTTAAATTCACTATACTCCTAAGAAAAAACATCACTAAACTCTTTGCATAACTCAATGAAATCATGCTTCTCTTGAATAGTGCATACCTTTCCAAGTGCAACTAGATTTTATTTAAATATTTCTACCCTTTTATAGTTATCTTGCTTAGTATACATGTTTAACATATCATTTACTAACTGGTCATCCTCATTGAATATTATTTCAAGAGTCACAAGGCCTTTGGGAAGCTTGTTAGACTTCAATTGGATAATCTACCTTGCATATTATTGTTGAAGCATGGACAGATTTTTTATAGATAACCTAGCCTCCTCTTGTATAAAAGGTCTATTTGTTGGTCACTCTCAAATACCTATCAATTTGTGAAATTATTTGGTATGGAGGGCATAACAATCACCTTTAGATGAGGTTGATTCTTGTCTTCTTTTATACCTCTTGGGACATCAAATTGATCTCCAATAGATGCCAACCTATCAACATATTTTTTATCCTCTCTTGGGATAGATGTCATGTTGAATGCTTGGAAATAATCCACAAGATCCCAAAATCTATGCTTGTAGGACTTGAGAAAAGTGTTCTTGGTCAAATTTATTCTCTAACTTGATTCACAATAAGCTCACTATCTCTATATACTTGAAGTTATTTAATCCATCTCTTCCTAGCCCATTCAAGGCCATGAATAAGGGAATCATATTATATCACATTGAAATTGCATGAGAATTATAATATAAAGGATGAAAAGTACCTTTATTTTTAAGGTAAAACCAACATTGCTCCACCACCTACCCCAATCTTGCTTCTAGACCCATCAAAGAGGAGCTGCCATAAACCATTCACATCTTCACTTGGATTCACCAAATTAGGTATGAAAGAATCCTTTTCATGAAAGTAGTACACCCCAAGATAAAATTATTCAATGAACTTTTAAGGATCATGATCATAATGCTCATCTCCCCATTCATCTAAGAACAAATCAGAAACTCCTTCAAGGGAAGATGATGGAGATTGGTCAATGTAAAGTTCCTATTCATCAATGATGGAATATTTAATATTTGACACCTTAGGTGAGTATGGTTAAAAGTGATCTTTATGAATAGGTTTTGACTCAATCTTCACCTTAGTGTCATAATTTGTCCTAAAAACCATGTAAGACAAATTAGCCACCAAATACCCACCTATCTTAGATGTAAAATCACTTGACAATCAAAGTGCAAAGTATGAAGGTAAATCTACCACAACCACATAATGAGGAATATAAAAAGTGGTAAAAACATTAAGGATAAAATTCAATTTGTTCACTACCCCCACAGTCTTGGCTAGTGATCCATCCAATTTTAAGACTCCATTAGTCATAGGCTCATACTTGAGGCCTCATTTATCCACTATACACTTGGGTATAATTGAAGTAATAGCCCCACTATCTATGATATAATTATGCATCAAGAAATCACCAATTATTAGAGATATATAGAAAAGAGGATCCTTCTCATTCCTTTTTCCTTGACCATCTATAGATTGAGCTCCATTGACTAGGACAACATTGACACTTCTAGATGAACTAGCTTGCTTGCCCAATCCATGTAATTCCTTTTAAAGTATATCTTTCTACCCTATTATGATCAAAGAGTACCACAATGAGATATTCATGTGGAGTTTATTAATTTGGTCCACTACATTGATAGGAGGATTATTCACCTTAGTAAGTTCTTTAAGATCAATAACACCTTGTGATATAGCTTGTGTAGGTGGAGGTGTAGGAGCTAGCTTCATGTTTAGAAATCTATAATTTTATTATACTTTAGGAGATGTATTAGACCCATTAACCATTGGAGATTATTCAAGGATCAAAATAAGTCCTTTATTGGCTCCTTAAGATTCTTCAATAGCCCTCCTCTGGGATCTAGTATTGGAAGAGACACTTGCATTGATGTTTCTTGGATTTATCAAATGATTAATGGCACAAAAATATCCCTCCAAGTTATTAATGAGAGTGGAATTAGATTTCACTTGACTATTCTCAATTCCATGTTGCATTTACATCTCAAATTTTGTAACTTGTAGCACTTGATCTCCTTGCATTCTCATAGCTTTATTTTGCATTTCATTTGCATAAGCAACATGCTCTTGGCCTTGTTCAAAATATGGATATCATGGTTGTTATTTAACAAAATTATTTTTAGTGGGAATAATGTCCTTGGAGGATGAGGTAGCATTGGGATTATAGATTTGAAGAGGCCTAGTATGGGTGATTTAACCGTATCCTTACATATTGCCTTGAAAACGTGGTCTATTGGTTTGTCTTAACTAATAATAGGATTTGTATGGTTTATAGCATTAGGCTTGTTGTCTATTAAGGGAAACCAACTCATTAGTAACACTTTGTAAAAATATTTTGACTTCATGGATCTCATTGGAAGGGACAATGGCATATTTCTCACTATTGGGTGAAGGAGCCAAGGTAGGTGATGCAACTTGATTATATGGCTACAAATCAGAGAACAATGGCATGACTAGCCTAGGATCAATTTTCCCTTATTAGACAAGACAATTCTCAGTATTTATGTCTATCTCATAGGTAGAAAGGAGTGTACTCCCACCCATATACTAGATCATCATATATACATCACTATTTAATGCTTTTAGGTAGTACAAAAATTCATAGTTTGAAGTAGGCCTCACAAGATTTAGGATCCTATCCCATGTCTTTTGAAACGTAGTGCTAAAATTTTGCATAAATTCATGTGGTTCCCTCTTAATATTATTCAATTACTTATCTATAGATAAATGGTCAATCTTCTCCCCAAACCTCTTAGTAAATATATCTCTTAATTCATCCCATAATCCAATGGATTTTTGACGTAAAGAACCATACCAATCTAAAACTTTACCTTTTAAATACTTCATCCCATAAGCCAATGGATTTTTGAGGTAAAGAAACATACAAATCTAAAACTTTACCTTTGAAAGACAAAGACAACAATATAATAAAAACATTCTCTTAGGTAATATTTTGGATATTACAAAAGTTTTCTATATTTCTAATATGTTCAATGGCAGTACTAGGACCATCCCCACTAAAATATGGAATAATGTTAAGGGTTGCTCCTAAAATTTGGTCATATTGAGAAAGGTTAAGAGGAGATGATCTAGTGAAAGGCATAAAATGTTACCTTATATCCATTTTTGATTGGTCACTATAGATGCTTGGAATTTAATATAACATAAAATTATAAGGTTTAAACACCAAATATCTTTTATAAGGATGAGTACTTACAAACCTAAAACTTTTAGAGGAATATGGAAGTAGTTACACAAAATAAAAAGGTGTCTCTTTAGAGGCAGAACTAGTAGTTAACTCTAGCATGGAAATTAGGAAATAATCATAAATAAAAGACTTGAAATACTCAATTGAGTTTCTAGGTACTGAATGTAGATG
The DNA here is from genome assembly GCA_037957365.1 of Torreya grandis. Classification (NCBI taxonomy): domain Eukaryota; kingdom Viridiplantae; phylum Streptophyta; class Pinopsida; order Cupressales; family Taxaceae; genus Torreya; species Torreya grandis. Next base: position 184,032 of record JARHVA010001541.1, on the reverse strand, counting down.
CTCTTGTAGTTACAACTATGCCAATACCAACACCAATCTTAGACAATCTTCTAAGACTTATAGGTCCCACCAGGCATGCCAAAAACTGTTGACACTTGGATTTTCACCTCTGAGGAGATACCTAACTCTCCTCATCCAAGTGGAACTATGGATACATCCCTCTTGCTATGAGTAATAATATTGAGAGATGAATATCTAGAAAGGGATAGTTCCCTTAATGCACTCTTTAAAGCTCTTCTATACCTATCAAATTGTAGATGAAAAGGGATTAGGAAAATAACTAATAAAACCAAAAAAGGTGATGCACCAACATTTTATATGTATGTATATGTATATATATATATATATATATATATATATATATATGTATGTATGTATGTATATATATATGTGTGTGTGTGTGTGTGTGTGTGTGTGTGTGTGTGTGTGTGTGTGTGTGTGTGTGTGTGTGTGTGTGTGTGTGTGTGTGTGTGTGTATGTATATATATCCTCCCACTTAACTAAAAATACACCACTTAAAGAGAACAAGTATATCTCACACAAAACTCACAACATAGGAGGTATTGTCACATCAATGTTTCATAAGTTAGATTCAAGAAGGTATTTGATGTTTAGGAGGGTAATGGATGATTCCACAAAGGGATATAGTAATGAACCAATTATAAGAAACCTATACACTTAGAAAAGAATACTAATAAGGACCTATAAAAATATCCTTTTTGCAAACTGGTAGATAACCAAGATTGACATGCTAGAAAATTATATTTTTCAATATGCAAATCAACAAGATTTAAAATCAAATCAATGTAATAGCATGTGAGTGTAAAAATAAATATTATATTTCTTCAATATTCATTAAATTATAAATTTGGCTAGAGTTTCTCCATCAACCAATGGAGGCTACTCAAAAGAGCCAAAAGAATGCATATATATAGCTTTTGAGAGGAGAAGCAAGCAAAGGAAGTAAAAATGTCACTTAGACATGTGTCACTTTGAGAAAATAAGTTAAATTTTCATGTGAAAAAGGGGTGAGGTGATCCATGCCATGTTAGGAGGTCTACTTTTCTAAAACAAGTCATAAGAATGGTGAAAAGTGGCATAACACATTTAGAATTGGCATAGGAAACTACCTCCATAATTTTCCTCTATTTGAATTCTATTATCCTAACTAGGGATATGAATAGTCATTGGGATGAGTGTGAATGAATTTATACATGCAATCCCATGTAATAGTTCTGAATACTAATCATTTAAAAACTTCTGGAGAAGAGGAATCACTACTTGTAGTCTTGAAACTCCCTATTTTTAGTCACCTTCAACACATGGCCTTGAAAAATCTTTAGTTTATCATGAAAATATATGGGAAGGGATGAATTAAATTTTTAAATCTTATCCATGACTCTATATGCTTTAATTCCACCTTAAAGGGACATCCCATGGAGGTTTTCAAATATTTCACTATTGTATGCATGATGCCAGTCTTGAATATCTAAAAGTAAGGCCTTAGTTTAAACACTTAGAGACTTATTCATAGGATAAAATTACCATAGGGAGTTATTATAGGTTTGGAAATTTCCACCAAACTTGATTTCACATTTTGGAACCTCATATACCCTAAAAAATACAAAAAATGGTGAAGAAAACCCTATTTTACATGTTTTTGATAGAAATTCATACATCTCCCTAACATGTATAGAATCCATAGATAGTCCTCTACATCATCCAAGTGTTTCCATAACCTTTCCCTTGCATCTAAATTCTAAAAATTCTTCATCTCCTCAATAAGGTCTCTATAGAGGGTTTAGAAGTTTTTTGAGTGGTTTGGATTCTTAACCTTTGTTCATAAAGGTCTGACATTGAAATTACCTATAAATGCAACTAAGGGATCCTCAATTACCTTCTATAACTTATCCAAATTCTTAAGGGTCCATGCAAACATTCATGAATTATATGAGTGATTAAAGTTGACCTTCGAGTTCTTTCCATGCTTCTTGTGAGGTTTTGAGCATATCTAAGGTTCGAAATGGTTTTTCGTGGAGTTTCCTTACCATAAAAATGTTGTCTCACCTTTTTATCTAGCCTATAATCATTTTTAAAACCCTTTAGAGGTTCACCAAGAGGCAAAAATGGAAGTGACCCCTATTTTGTGACAAGACCTATACCTTGTCAACAAGCATGTTTTCACTTTTTAAACGAAAAGGATATTATTTGAAATTTATATGAATTTTAATAGCATGAAAAAATAATAATTTATACCATAAAAATAATAAAAAACACTAGGATTCTTGTCAAGGGTTAAAACTTAGAATGACTTTGCTTTAGGGGTTAGATTTTCATATTTCCTTACTAGGTCTGCTTATAGAACTCCTTGTCTAGACCACCTTGCTTACACTAAAACCTTATAGGCTGGTATTTAATGTTAATTCATGTTTCCCCCAGCTAATCAAACCTTATTAATTGATTATAATGACATCTGGTTCACCATCCATCAACTTTCCCAAAAACTACCATTCTTACATATGAAGGAAGCAACCTACCTCTGGCACAAAATAGAGGCATATTTCCCTATTTTTTAGAGAAAAATTAATATTTTTTGAGATCCATAAGGTCCTAATGACCAAATTTACTGATGGATTTTGTCCAATTCCATGGTTATGGGGTCTAACCATCTCAATTTCCTAAAAAAAGGGGTCTAAATCTCTAATTTTTGCATGTTTTTGCTCAAACCTCCCTATGAATGCTACTTTAAAAATTTATTCATGCCTATTATCTAGATAAAAATTATATCCATTATCATTTCAAGGTCATTTAACTTTTTAAAAAATTTAAAACCATGTTTGTTAGTGGAACCCTATACTTACCTCTTGAACCAAAGCCTCTCTTAGCCTGATTGTACGGTCTGAGTCCACTTTGCTACATGGGAAAAGGTCTTAGAGTATCCATTGAATGTGTTATGAATATTTTTACATTATATTGATTCTAATAAATCAAATTACCATACTTGGTAACCTCTTTCCACTCCTAGGTAATCAAACCTACACCTTGCTGAAAACTAGGACACCTGCTTGTGTGGACTAAGACAGGCCTATAGGTGTTTTAACTTTTGTTGAGGTGCTTAGAAAAATTTATTTGAGCATATTTGGGTGGAAAAATATGATTCTATAGTAACTCATAAATTCAATTACCTTTAACCCATTCAATTTTATAACTAGGTCACTATATGGACTAAGGCTCTTGTTCTGCCTATAGGTAGTTGTTCTCAATCCCCTGTACAGATATGGAAGAGCGTTTGGGGCACTTGAAACATAAAAATCCAAATTTTCCAAGAGATTAAAGGTTTAAATTTATATTATCATACTATATTTCCCATCCATTCTTGATTTTCTCTTCAAGAGGCTCTTAAAAGGTTAAAAGATGATTATTCCTTCTATTTTGTGTAGACAACACTATCAACATGCAATGGTTTTTTGACAACTTTGAGGGTGCTCAAACTTTATCTTCCTCTTATCAGTCTGACCTCAAAATTGGCATGGATATATTATATGGATAGGTATATTATATTAAATAACTAATACCATTAGGAAACCCTTCTATCATGACACATGTTATTTCACAAAACCTCAAGGATCTCTAACTGTTCCATTTAGGGACTGAGAACCCAATACAGTAAACTCACTCTTGCAAGTGGAAGCCTTGACTTATATATAATAATAAGTCCTAATGGTATGAAATATAAGACCTTTTGGGAATTTTAGGAACTTAAATATGAATTCCGTCATGCATCTCACCTTCCACACATTCGTACAACCTCTTTGAGTTACTTTAGAAGCTGACTGTGAGTAAATCAGGCAGTGGACAAGGAGATTGAATAATTTAATTTTAATAAGGTGTTGATATTTTATATTCTCATAAGGTAATTAAATTAATTAATTTGCAATCATGAAAACAAGCACATTAAAAACTTCATGGAGCTTCCCCAACATTGATAAAACTCAGGTTTTTCACCCATGACTGCCAACTTTGAAAAACAAGCACACATTAGAATTATCCTTCAAGGGAATTGAAATAGAAGTGTTGGATTACTTAAATACCATGGATATGACCTTATTCCCACCTAAAAACACTCTATAAAACTCACATAGCTCCATAGACCTCTGAAAATAAGAAATAGATACACAACCATACCCCTCTTCAATGTAATTTCATAAAAGGCTACTTGGAGTGTTAGCATTTGTTCATAAAGGATAAGGAACAAATATTAGACTTATCTCCATGAAATTTAAGTTGAATAAGATTAATATCCACTTGTATAATCATTCTTCTTGACTCCACCTATACGGCCCATAGTGAGTGCTTGAACTTGCCCTTCCTTAGCTTCCTAATGGAAAAATAAGAGAAATGAGTTACAGATGAAATTTTTTAAATTATACTTGAAATCCAAAAGTGGAACTGAGTTTGGGGAGGGGAAGAGATATGATAATCATGTTTTTAGTTGATGTTGGATTCAATAAGTATGTACAAGTGCCCAAAACCCCATAAAATCAAGGAGAAACTATTACTTACTGAAGATAACTACTTCTTGGAATAGCATATGCCTAGTTTTGAAATTATCTAACCTCTCCCACATTAACCATAGCTTGATGACAATTTGATCTCTTTATCCCATTTGTACAAGTCCTTTTTTGAGATAAAAGGTGGCCCTAGAAGGTAGTTTGTCATATTTAACATGGTACTCACAATTAAATGACTTAGAAAGATCTTAAATCATATTAAAAACCATATTAGGACCCATATATCATAATTTATGCCTTTGACCAAGTTTGACCCTATTTTACTAGGGTTGATTTTCATTGACTTGACTAGTATAAAAGGCTAGACCTAAACCAAGACTAGACTATGGATAAGTGAAACATCTAGATCAAAATGAGACCCCTATAAGACATGAAAAAACTTCTACAAAGTTTATAAATGTATGGCTTGACTCAAATTTGGCCAAAGGTCAAATTTGGTCAATAATACCTTTTGCCCATCAAACCTCCATAGTAGTTTGATTCTTCAAATCCAACACCTGCTTGGTACAACAAGAATGACCTTTGTGCTTTTCATTGGGTAATTAGAAATGATGTCAGTTGATGTAGTACTTTCAAGAATGTTGTTTATAATCTTATTTACAAGGGGTAACTTGTGAGGGATAATCCTAATGCCCCTCAAAATCAAGCTCTTTACATCTTTAGAAAACCTTTTCCTAACCATGCCCTTATTCAAGAAAATATAAGCTAAATATTATCATGATGCCCACATGGTCAATAAGGTCCTTGACACACTTGTCCATGGGGAGCCTCTCATCCAACCTACCTATTTCTCTCCCACTTCACTTGTTGAAGTGGTGGAATCATCTTCTCTTCCTTTAAGAGCATAAATTAAGGAGGTTCCTTTTTCCTTGTTTATACTTATAGAGGTGTTTGAATCACCAAGCACCCGTTTTGATAGCCAACCCAAAAAAACAACCATTATTATCCTACCATATCCTCCAACTATAGATCAAGCCACAACTATGGGCATCATGCTCAAGGAAGCAATGTTTTCATAAACACCCTTCACAAAGTAGCCACCCAACCTAAAATTACCTCCCTTTTTTGAGGAAACAAATAAGGCTGTCAACCTTCCTCCTCAAGCCATAGGTGTATCCTTGGTACCCGCTACCTAGGTCATGAAATTAACATACAAACCTTTTCCTAAACTCATTAAAAAGTTACATATGGTCACAAAACTAGACATGGATCAAGCCACTTTGTGGAAACACCTAGGGCTCCCTTACATCAACAAACCTAAACCTTATAACACACCTTAAACCAAATAATCCATCATTTCCCCACCACTTCTTAAACTAATTAGAAATTCTACCAACCCCTCACCTTCTCAATCAACTAAATTGACTACCACTCCAACTACCACACCACCAACCAAACCTTTCAAAACTCTTGGTTCTTTCCTTTCTCAAAGTTTGGTTCACTTATCCTTGAAATTGGAATTAACCTCACCCAAGCCTATACCTAGGTCTCGACCCACACCAACCAAGAGGATGAAAACATTGCAGGGATGCATGACTAAGACTCTACCTCCCTCTACCTTTCCCTCTATCTTAGGGCCTCACCCTTCCACTTTGCTTAAAAGGTAACCCCATTTTAACTTATGTCACCCATTGTCATTGGTTATGCTAACCCTCTTATTAAATAATGTATGGGTTCTTCTTAGATTACCAATAGTTAGACCATCAAACTTAGCCACCCTAACTACTAGTATACCTAGACCAAAACCATCAACCAGAAACACCACCTTACCCAAACCATCTCTCACCAAAATTATTGCACTAACATGTCCATCTTACTAGCTAAAACCATGATCCCTAAAAATTTCTTACCTCTATTAGAATCCTATATGACCATTATTCAAAGATTATTGTAGACCTCATACATCAAATTACCTCCTATCAAACCTTTTGATCCTCTTGGTTTGAAGCTAACCTGGTACAATGATCATCAAATTTGATCATATCATATGACACTTGGGCATGACATAAAGGATTTCAAATCTCTCCAAGCCATTATCCACCAACTTTATAATTTGGATGATCTTTTACTAGAAGAAATTCCATCCATTCCTCTGTTAATACACCTAATAACTAGTCACCAACACATTCTTAATCCTCCACTCTCACCTTAGAGTGACCCAGAGCCTACCCAACATCATATCCCACCTTTCCCCTCTATCTATGCCATTAATGTGGTCACATGATCAAAAAAAAGTATAAAGGAATCCTAAAGTGTCCATTCCATAGACATACCCACCAAATCATCCTCAACCAAACTAGATCCAAACCTCTATGTCTATGGCTATATTAAAAGTTACCATCTTAGGCACCTCAGAGGCTAACCCTTATAAATCCATTAGGAGGGTCATTCTTAAACAAATTCACTAGAGCCTAGCTAAGATGAGCCTCTATTATCTCATTTCCACCTCACCATCATCAGGCCATGATCAAGTTTATATAGGATATTGATGTTAGACCGAGGGATTCCTGACCTATAGAGGCCTTCATAAGTTCTCTCTAACTCTCTACTCTTATTAGCTTAAATGACTTAGAGAAACCTTCTATCCATCTTGAGGACCCATATCCCCCTCTTTTCATTATAGCCCATATCAACCAAACCCACATCAAACGCGTTATGATCATTAGGGGAGCTAGTATCAACAATATCTCTTTCCATGCCTATGACCAAGTCAAGCTACCAGATAATGTCATGTCCAAAATTTTAGCCATCCTTAGATCCTTTAATGACACTATGACCACTACCCTAGGAACCATCATCCTTCACATCCATCTAAGACCTCACACACTCCCTAAACTCTTTTATGTAGTTAAAGGTGAATTCTAGTATAATGTTTTACTAGGGAGACCTTAGATCCATGCCATGGGTTATGTACCTTCCACCCTACATCATTGTGTCAAGTTTTAACATAGAGTTCAAGTTATTACCATATAAGCTGACCCTGGCCCTTTTGAAACATGTAATATGACCTACTGACCTAATGATGTTCTCCTACCTCCATCCAAAGCACCACAAATGACCATCACCAAGCCCTCACCCATAGATGTCAAATTCATTACTTGCCCTTATATTGATGCATCTACCATTTCATATATTCCCATAGACTAGATACCCATCACTAATCCTTTAGAACCCACCTTTCAATACCTTGCCCTTGGAGAATACTTCTTCCTCACCTTTGACACCTTCCAAACTCCCCAAGAATAAAAAATCTCACCCACCAACTAGGTTATGACTCTAATATTTGAGCCATTACTCCTTTGGGGCCTCTAAGCTATCAAGCCCAATTTATCTCTATGGGAATTGATAGGCCACTTAATGGTACCACCAATCCCTCTCCACCTCAACCATTCATCTCTAACTTCTCTTTCTTGGATATCATAAACTTCACCAAGATATACCTCCATAGGTGTACCTAGAAAGGATTTAGCTTAGGATGGTATGAGAATGGCCCACACACAATGATATCAATTGAGACTTACAAGCCTCACAAAAACATGTCCTTGAATTTATTCTACCTAATAAGAAGAAATCCAATCAACCTACTAATACCATTGTTGAAGAAGAGACCCCTTCCTCACCAACACCCCCTCCAGTTTAGTGTGAGGATGAGGACATCATCCCAACTAATTTTTTTCATCAACATGATTACCCTCAACCCCTTAAATTATTAAAAGGAAGGGGCACCCATATCCATCCATTTAATCCATCCTAAACTGGTGGGAGATGACTCTCCTACCATTCACACTATCTAGTGCCAAGATGATGATTCTATTCTCACCTACCTTAGTGTACCTAATTCCTCCATTTATAATTCCTTACCTTTAGAGACCTCAACCATGTTGAATGAACCCACCACAAATATCTACATAGACATTTTTGATAACCCCGATGTTATCAAACTAGGCCAAACTCTCACCCCTGAGAAACTAAAATACTTCTCTACTTTTCTCCAGGACTACAATATTATATTCACTTGGTTATATGCTAGCATGCCTGGTATTAACCTATCCATTACCACCCACAACATTGTGACTAATCATAATTCCAAGCCTATCAAATAAAAACTTTGTCACATGCATCTTCACATAGCTCTTATTGGTAAAAAAGAGCTCCAATTCCTCCTTTTTGTCAACTTCATTCAACTCATTGATTATCCTTAGTGGATTTTGAAAATTGTGCCTATTAATAAATCCATAATGGGACTATGTATCTATGTAGACTTTTGTGACCTCAGCTTCACTTACCCAAAGGATGACTTTCCTCTACCTAACATTGACCAACTTGTTGATCTTATGATAGGCCATGAGATATTGTCACTCATGGATGGATTCTTGGGTTATAATTAAATTTTGATTGCCCCTAAAGATCAACACAAGACTACCTTTATCATCTCATGGAGGAATTTTTGTTACAGAGCCATGCCCTTTGGTCTTAGTAATGTTAGTGTAGCCTACCAATTTACCATGACCTATATTTTCAATGAACTTATCCATACAATCATCAAATACTATGTGGATGACCTTCTAGGGAAGTCCAAACTTTAGAAATACACTTAGTTGTTCTCAATATTATCTGAGTGACTTATCCATTATCATGCCTATCTCAATCCCAAGAAATGTATTTTTGATTTCCTATCAGACAAAATTCTTGGATTCATCATTTCCCTTCAAGGTATCATGTTTGAACTAGCCAAAATCAAATCCATCCTCAAGATCCTACCTCTAACCAATCTTAAGCAACTCCATAATTTGTATGGGAAGCTCCAATCCATTCACCACTTCATCTCTCAATTCTTCGATTGGTGTTAACCATTCCACCACCTCTTGAAAAAGGAAATTACTTTCAAGTGGAATGTTGATTGTCAAAAGGCCTTTGATGAACTTAAATAGTACCATCTATCTCCACCTATCCTCACACCTCCTAATAATGACTAACATTTCTACCTTTATATCTATACCACTGACCATTCCCTATGGGTAATGCTTGCCTATTAGGATGAACAATGCAAAGATAAATACATCTATTACATTAGCCACACACTTGTTGAGTATGAGAGTTGATACACATTTATTGAGAAACTATGCTTGGCTCTAATCTTTATGGATACCAAACTTTTACACCACCTTCTTAACCACAAAATTTTTGTCATAACTAATATCGACCCACTCAAGTACATGCACTCCAAACCATACCAAAACTATCATATAGCTAAGTGGCTTATACTTTTATTTGATTTTGACCTTAAGTTCCTCTATCATAAATCAATAAAATGTAAAGTCATTGCTAACCAATTAGTTGACATATCCCTAACAAACAACTAACCTCCTCCTTTTCAGTTTTTAGATGAGTCTATTATAAGCCTATCTCATGATAATTTTACCAATCATGTAACCATGTTCTTTAATGGTTATAAATGTCATCATGGTGGGAGATTTGGTATCATCCTTATCCACCTTTTTTCTGAACCACTTTCTTTGTCTTTTTGTCTTATTATTTTTAAACAATGGAGTTTTATTCCTACTTAAATAAATAGGTCTGAGGAAAGTAAATCAGTAAATATTATGAAAGAATTAAGATACTAATTTGTGTAAATAGATTTTTATTTTTTCCATTTCTAAATATAGTAATAAATAAGATAAATATTACTTATCTTATTCTAAATGATCTGAACTGAGATAGGGTCTGATACTGGAGGAACAGAACTAAGAAATTATCAAAAACTAGATCATGAGGTTCATTTCTAGATTGGATAGGAGCATCAAAAGTGGTACACCATATTTTTTGATATTGTAGTCTTTTTCCAATGTTATTTTTGAAGTGGTTTGATCTTTCTAAGTTTTATTCAGTCGGCCTGTGTTACCCTATTAGTGAAATATCAAAGTTTAGAAGCCTACGGAGCTCGTTGTGCATCTATTTTTAATATTCAAAGCCATAAGAGCTCTTTATGATTTGAATAGAAACTTGGAAAATATAGATAAGAGGTTAGTGTGTAAAGGATATAGTGGACAAACTTCACACCCCATGTGTGGGTATGCTACCTACATACCAATACTTTGAGGAGGGGTCAAGCTAATGTAGTTATCCCATTTAAGTGCTTGGTGAAATTATGTATGATAAATGAAACTAAATGAAAAACTAGATGTACTTTAGATGGATAGGGACTAATGCAAATATTTTAATAAACTTGAAATGATCTTATAAGGTTGTATGTAGAGAATATGGAAGAGTGCTTAAATGTTCTTGCTTGTATTCTTACTTATTTGCTATCAATGAGTGCTAACCCTTCTAAATGGACTTTAAATGACATTTTTTAGGGAAATTAATTATTATTTGTTAAATGAATTCATGTTACACTAATAAGAAAGAGGATAAGGATCTGAAAGAATCTAACCATTAGGACCGATTTTACACTTGGATAATAGTAATAAAATCAAAACACCTTGGGTTTTAGTGCTCCTATATAAGTTGGGTGTTGATATGTAGAGGGAATGAGACCTAAGGGGATGGATCTAGGCATAAAATAGCTACCTAATTCTATAAGGGTTAAGTATGAAAGATTTTGGATGAATGGGAATCAATGAAGGAATACCCTAGAAGGGTTGGGTAAGCAAATAAGAAGACCTATAAATTGGGTGTCATTAGCCATGCTTAAGTCATCTAATTTTGCATTTTATATACTAAATTTTCCCCTCCTTTATTCTAATGATGTATCAAAGCAAAATACTAATATAAAAGAAAGTAAAAAGCATACCTAAACTTACCTGTAAGGGAGAAGCTCATGAATCTATGTGATTCTAGATGTGCATAGAGAGAGCATGCTATGAATTATGAATCTGAAATGAAAACATAAAAGTAGATAAATTATTACTAGATACACTATATCTAAAATAATAATGTACAAAATTTAATTAATAGGAAGAAAAAGGAATGAATACACCTCATCGAGTACATGAACTAATACAAAACCTATTGTGATGTTGGATCATGTTAGGTATGTGTTAAATCAAGAGCAATATCATGAATAAAGCTTAGTGATTAATTTCCCAGAATGTGGCTCAAGAATGAAAACATTGGACCTTTGGTTCTATCATCACCAACTAAGTGAAGTTAACAAATCATTCATGTGCTAATTAATTTTTGGACTATGCATCCAATCCCTCTAAATAGATGGCTCAATATTACAAAGGTTGGTCCTTTATATCCATCATTGCCATGTGAAGTGAAACTATGAAGTGATAATAGTATAAAATATAAGTCATATGAGATGGCTCCTAGATCCCATGGATGTTATAGAAATCTGACAATGTGGCATGAATAACTTGAATGTATGTTGGAAACAAGGCCACTCTTGGCCATTTCGAAAGATGGAGGTTAGGATCATATAAAATCCAGTCCAAATTTGATGTACTAGGCTTAGCTGAAAGCTAAATTCAGAACTCAAGTACTCAAAAAGTTAAAGTTATATGAAATTTCAACTTGAAAGTGATGCTAACCACCTACAAATGTAGTAAGGCACATAACTACTGAGAATGCTTAGATAATAAACTGAACTAAAAACTAAAAGAAGATTGATGTACCATACAAATTTCCCCCAATCATTATTGTCTATAACATGGATTATGATCTGAAATTTATGTCAACTACCTAATCTAAAACTAAAAGTGAGAACCATCATGTTGTGCATGATAACCCCGTATATCTAGATTCGTTTAGAAAATTGTACTGAATTGTTGATTCTAACTGATTTGGATGTGCAAAAATTGTATTTGAATTGATATTTTTACTTTTTTCTAGAAAACTTGAGTGTTTTTTGCCTAGATAGTAGTGCCAAAATGAGGACACCCCTATGTTTGGCACTACTATTTATTTTTGGCATTATTATCCTGTGATAAAACTAGTTGTTAATTTGGAACTATCACTATTTTTATGCTCTATTCTAATTGGTTTGACCTCTGGATACTAAATTGGGTGATTTTAATTTTGTTGTTTTGAATATTAGGAGATTTTATCTCTATGAGAAAAACCCTATTTGTTTCCCCCTCTTCTGAGGGTAGGAATGATGAACCTATAATGACTGGTCTTAAAAGAAAGAGTCCTACAAGTTTGTTAAGCTATATAGATATATGATATAGTAGTGATATTTGACAAGATATTTTTAGATATATAAATTTTTGTATTGATATATTTTTAGATCAATAGGGGTATGCCTAAATAGATATAATAATGTAAAAGCATTTATAAAGTACTGAACTAGAACTAGAAATGTTAGATGTTAGTTGGTAGTTGGAGGGATGGAGCTTGATGTCCATCATGACATCCAAGAAAGCAAAATAAATGCATTATGTGTATCATGACATTACACACATTGAGAATTAAATAAGAAATCAATAAAATAAGCAAGAAGCAAGAATCATACAAGGATTCCCAAGGGGCCATGCAAACAAGGGAAATGGGAACATGTCACTCAAATTGAAAAGTAAGTATAGAAGACATGTTCAAATGCCATATACACAAATAAGTGAAATAATCAAAGTTGGGATAAGGGCCACAAGCACATGGAAAATTAAAAGAAAATTACATTGGCAAATTTCCTAAGGCACACACATGAATATAAGCAAATGACATTGGAAAATGTCCAAAGGCACAAACAAGAGACAAACATGAACTATAAATGTAATCACACAAGATATGTTAAGTAAGAGGAGAAAGCATGTAATAACTAGAAAGGTATAATCACATCTAAATTATCAAAGAAAATGTGAATGTATGTAAAACATGTGTAGTACAAGACTAGGTATATGCTAAGAAATACATAAGTGTTAGATACTAGTGAAATATCGATATATTAATCTATGTAATATAGAAAGGTATGTACATCAACATGATAACTCAGAGTGTGTAGTGTAGGAATGACATAACCTAGATGGTGTATTCATGTATAATATTCCCCCAGTGGGTAGGTATATCAATGTTTGTCTCAAATGTAGAAGTAGGAATGCCCCCTCAAATGGGTAGAGTGAAGAAATAAAGTAGCTAGATGTCACTATACACACTCAAAGAAGATCAAGTTAAGCATGGTAATGTAGATAAATCAACATAAAATATCATGAAACAAAAAATGTAAGTCCTAGCATGATAGTTATAATGAAAAACATTGATGATACATATAATCAAGTTGTTTTTTGTATTTTGATATATTTGAATGCTTTTGTATGTTTTGAGTTTTTTGTATTATTTTTATAGTTTGATATAAGCTTTGTATAGGGAGAAATAGAAATAAATGATACTAACTAATGAGTCTTGGATGAGACTCCCTATCATGGTGTCCTCTATCAAAAAACTGAATCATGCATGATTGTGAGGCATGATTGAATGTCTGAGATTGTGAAACAAAAATATATGTATGTTTTAACTACTCTAAAATCTCTAAGGTGGAAACCAAATGTGGGGTCCCCCTATAACTCCAAGAAGTGGATGTAACTATAGGGCTCTTAGGGACCCATCTAAAAGTAAAAGAATCTCTCTAAATATGTACTCTCTATGTAGCTACATGAGACCTTAATGGTATTACTCTAGGTGTGAATACTATAGATAAAAGAGAAATAGAATCCAAAAACTATGGAGGTGTGTGAACACTTTGTACTGGTGATGGATGTCACAACTATGGCTAGATCTAAAATGGAATCATAACTAAAATTGGAGAAGAAATTGAAATAGGTGGAAGAACTAGCGCTGGTGTTTGTAAGTTGGTATATGGCTCCGAAGTGGGGAGTGGTGACTCATAAGGAAATCCATCAATTGTATAGCTTGATTAGCATGAATTAATTTCATGCATTTATGAATTATCGAGGGTACTTCCCTAAGTTATTAAATCTATGGTCGACCAAGTAATATGTCAAAAACTCATGCACTGAGAAATATAGTGAATGTTGTTGCCAAATATGTAGGACCAACTTGTATTTGAATTACTATCTCACCCAATGAAATCTATATATTCCCATAAAAACCATTGATAATTATGTCTATCAGAGTGATATCTTGCTCTGAATAATTCAAATTTTGTATTAGTGTCAAGGTGCAAATATTAAATTTAAAACCATTATCAATAAGCACATTGTGAATAGGTTGATTATGAATATGTGCTCTGATAAAAAGTGCATTATAACCTATATTATTTTTCATAATCTCCTAATCTAAAAAAGATATTTAAGGTCTAGCTAGAACTCTAGACTCATACACACCTATCATACCTCTCAAAGGATGTGTCTCAACTGAAGGTACCTGGTATGTAGTTGATGGAGGATGTACATGGTATGTATGGTGAACACCTGAGGTGTCCTCTTTTTCTTATTTAGAATGATTTGGAAATAGTTCTAAGAATATTTTCAAAGCTTTATATTGTATTGGATTTGCCTTTGGAGGCTTAATTAAAGTGCCTAGATCAAGTAGATTGTCATCTATCAAGCCCTGTATCTTATGTTTCAAACTAATGCATCTATTTGTTGTATAGCCTACTTCCCTATGAAAATTTTAAAATGCATGTTGATCATATCCCTATGGAAGAGGCTTCATTGGGTTAGCTTCATGGATAGGAGGGATATTGATTGTGTTACATTCCAATAACTATTATAAAACTCTAGCTAGAAAAACTGGTAGATTGGTGAATGCATAATGAAGAGGTGCTAATAAAGACACACGCTGAGGGGACTATGAAGCCATATTGACTATTGGTCGATTCTGATTCTTATTGTAATTGGTTTTGGCCTTATATGAGACTTTTCTATTACTCTTTTTTATTGTTTGTGAGATACTTGAGTACTTAAGTTTTCCTTTTAAAATTAGCTTGACTTCTCTTTCCTTGAGTGTATGATAATTTGGTGAAGGAAGAGAATCTTTTAAATATTATATATTCATGAAATGTTGGTTTAAGGCTTTGTTTAAATATATCCTATAACTCTTGATCAGCCATGGGGCTAGTTAGCTTAGCTAGAATAGTCTTGTATCTAATAACATAATCTACGAGGGACTCATTTGACCTTTGTTTTTGCTAAGAAATGTGTGCATAGGAAAACTTATCACCAATTTTGATACTAAAATGTGCTAGGAACATGTCTAATAAAGGATTAAATGATGTGATCGACTAATTTGGTAGACTATAAAACCATTATATAGCATAATCATTTAAACTCCATAGAAATAACTTGGTACGTAGCTAGTCATTGCATAAATAGTCCAAGCATGCTATGTGAAATGCTCTCAAGTATGTCTTTGGATCACCCTTGCCATCATATAGAGTGAGATTTGGTTAAACAAAGACTTTTGACAAGGGTGTAGAAATAATATGACGTGCCAATAGTGTATGTAGAAGAGCAAAATAATCCAAAGCCTATGTAGGTCTAGTGGTACCTTTCTCAAGATGTAACACCTTGGATTGAAGAGTTCTTATCTCTTGTATAAGGGTTTGTACATTAGGAGACAAGGATGTACTAGTTGTAGCTACTAGCTTAAAAGAAGGTTGGGATGCTATAGGGGGTTATTGAGACATAGTTACCCCCATAGTGTCATTTTCAACTAGTTGCTCTGTGGCTTGAGAATATCGACCATTGTTCACTTTTTGTTGTTTCTCTTTTAGAATTCTAAGCATATCATCTTGCATAACTAGATGTTTTGTGAAGATTTATTGAAGTTTTCTTTTATCAATTTCTTCAAAAATGGTATATTGGTCTATTGTGAAAGTAGAAAAATAATTTAAAATGTGTTTAAATGTTTTGCAATAAATTCTAATGGGAAATATGATAGACAAGGAAAGTATTGAATATAAGAAATGTAACTTCCTAAAAATAGCTAATTAGAATTTGTGTAAAAAGGATACAGAGTTCTAAAACATGTAAGGTGATACCGCAAGAAGTAAATAGGTGATAGTATATGTAACAAAGGATTTTTCAAAAATATTTATACAAAATAATATGAATATTTGAATTTAAAATTTATTTTTTGAGTTTGATATGTAACTAAAAATTCAAAAAATGATTGAAAAAGTACTAGAAAATAAATGTGAGCTAGTTAATGCAACTAGAGATTATTGAATGAATGTTTGAGATTAGTAAAATAATTTTAAAAATTTGATATGAATTTATAGAAATGTTTTATAATTTTTCTAAGAAAATTTAGAAACAATCAAAAAATATTTCTAAAATTAGTAATATATTTTTCCTAGTGTTTGGAATGTGTTTGTATGCAAAAAGTCCTACTATGTGCAATCTAGGGTTTTAACAAAATATGTGATGTTTTTACAATTAATTTATAGATTGTTTATTTTTAAATACAAGAAAAATTAGGATATTATGGAAAAAAATCATAAATAATTATCCCTAGGGTTTTTATGGTTTTTGTGTAAAATTTGAAGTCAAGTTTACCAAATATTTTATTATTTTTAGAATAATGGAGTTTTATTCCTAGTTAAATAAATAGTTATGAGTAAAGTAAATCAATAAATACTATGCAAGAATTAAGCTACTAATTTGTGTAAATAGTTTTGTGTTTTTGCGTTTTCTAAATATTGTAATAAATAAGAGAAATCTAACTTAGCTTATTCTGAATGATCTAGACTGAGACATGGTCTAATACTGGAGGAGTAGGACTAGGAAACTATTAGAAACTAGATCTTGAGGTTCATTTCTAGATTTGATAAGAGCATCAAAATTAGGACACCCTACTATTTAGTGTTGTAATCCTTTTTTGGTGTTGTTGTCTAGGTGGTCTGAGCTTTCTAGGTTTTGTTCAATAGGCATGTGTTACCCTGTCAGTAAAATATCTTAACCTAGAAGCCTATAGAGCTCATTGTGCATCTAATTTTAATCTTAAAAGCCCTAAGATCTATTTATGCTTGAAATTTAATGGAAAATTAGAAAATATAGAGAAGGGGTTAGTGTATAAAGGATACATTGGATGCAATTCACACCCTGTGTGTGGGCATGCTACCTACATACCAATACTCTGATGAGGGATCAAGCTAATGTATTTCTCCCATTGAAGTGATTGGTGTAATTATGTATGATAAATGCAACTAGATGTGAAATTGGATTTACTTCAGATGGCTATGGATGGATATAAGCTTGAAAGAGTTGTCTGGGTCTATAAGGGTTAAGTATGGAAGGTTGTGGATGACTAGGAATTACTAAAGGAATAACCTATAAGGGTTGGGTAAGTAAGTAGGAAGACATTTGGATTGGGTGTCATTAGCCATGATGAGGTCATCCAATTTTGCATTTTATATGACTCTACTTTTAAACTTGACTTTGAATTTACCAATAATGTCACCAAATATGAATCCCTAGTAATAGGTCTCCAAACTATGCTAACCATGGGAGTCAAAAAAATTAACATATTTGGAGACTCCCAGCTTATGGTCAATCAATTCAATGACATCTACCAATTTAATAATGAGATTTTAAAACTATACATATAGTTAGTCATAGAACTCATAACATCATTCGAACACTACCATATTCAAACCACCCCATGATCTACCAACATGTTTGCTAACACCATGGATTATCTTGCCTCTCAGATCTCAATAGTACCCTTAAAATCCAAACTTTTAGTCATTATCCATCACTTTATTGAACTTTCCTACACCAAATCAGACACTCCAACCATATTTCATGTGGAAGAGATTATGCCTGACCTTTGGTATCAACAAAACTTCAAGTACCTTCATCTTGGCATAGTTCCCTTTGACCTCTCTAGGAATTTCCATTGGGCATTTATTTAGAGAACTTCTTTCTATACCATTATGGTAGGAATCTTTTACAAACATTATTTTTATGGCCTCTTATTCCATTACCTCCATGGTCTAGAAGCCTCTCATGCTATCAAATAAACACATTATGGTATTTATGGGGGTCACTTTAGTGGACTTGCTATGGCTAAGCACATCTTTTACCTAGGCTATTATTGGCTACCCTTAACGAAGACTTCTATGATTATGTGAAAAAGTGTGTCAAGTGTCAAAAATATGCTAATTTACATCATGCACCTAGCAATAGTCTTTGCATTTCCACAAAATTTTGGCCCTTCTCAAAATGGGGTCTAGACCTTATTGATGAAATTAACCCCCACTCTTCATAGAAACATCACTCCATCATCACTGTGTTTGAATATTTCACCAAATGGGTGGAGGTTATTCTTCTTGTCTCGATAAAAGCTAAAAATATTATTGAATTTATCACCCATCATATCATCTACCACTTTGGTGTTCCCCATAATATCATCACTGATAATGGAAAATCCTTAAAAAATAAAAATGTTTAAGGTCTTTGTGATGTATTTGGAATTAAACTAATATTTTCATCACCTTATTTCTCAAAATCAAATGGACAATTAGATGCCTCTAATAAAACCCTTAACATCATGCTTACCAAAATGGCCAATGCCTCAGGTCAAGATTGGCACTTGCACATCCCTTTCACCTTATGGGTATATCGCACTAGTATTTAAACGCCTATAGGTGTTATACCTTTTTCTCTCATGTTTAGAGCTGAGATTGTATTACCTCTTGAAATACAAATACCTTCTCTTCACATATCTTTTCACGATCTTATTTTGGAAGATGATTATTGTCAAGAGCATTTAACCCAACTTGAACTACTTGAAGAGCGTCATTTGGCTTCTCTTTCCCATCTTTGTGTCTATCAATAATGAATCAAGTGTGCTTATAAAAAATACCTAAAATTATGATAGTTCAATATTGGAGATATCATCCTCAAGGAAAATCAACATGTAATTAATATGGAGAAAATCAAAAGGGGAAAATTTGCTTTCAATTGGCTTGGACCCTACATCATAACCCATAAGTATGGATCAAGAGCTTATCACTTATCCTTTATCAAGGGAAAAATATAACTTGATCCTCTCAATGATTTGCATCTACATCTCTTATATTTCTAAATAAGGATCATAATCTTCATTTTCATAGCTTATGCTCATCCTTTGAAACTACATTCATTTCCCTCTTATTAGGGCCAACTGACTACAACTGAATCATGTGATTATCTATCACAGCCATAGCCTAATATTGAACTATGGGTGCCATGCCTCTATCCATGGCATTATTCTCATGGTACTTTCTATCCCTCTTTAGGATAAATTCCCATGGATGTTGTCATCTATACCCCTTTTTCACCTACTAAACCTTCATGTCAACTTAGTCTTGCCTTCATAAAGGTAATCCCTTGACCATGTATAAGCAAGTCCATGTTAATAAAAAGCAATATCAAAAGTCAAAAATAAATCATGGTTCACCCCTAACATTTATATATTTCTCCCTTGAAGGATAGCTATTTAAAAATCATCCATAATTGCAAAATGTAAGGTGGGCTACTCTCTTGAAGTATAAATATCAGAAACATTTGAACTAATCATATAAACTTAGGCCTCTCCCTTGAAGGATGGTTAAGTAAAGAATTTTTCAAAGCTATCAATTTCTTGGAAGCTTCCCATATTGATCAGCTTCCCTAAGCTTAAAACAAATTCAAATTAGCAAAGACCCCTCAGAAAAAAGAAAAAGTAATGAGAAAGCCACAATTGGATCTCATAAAAGAAATAATCGTAGAAGGCCACAATTGGCCCTCCTCAATAGACTTCCTAAATCAATCAATCTACAATTTATATATGAGCATAGACTTATTTCTAATACCTCTTTGGAAGCCTACAAAAGGGGCATGCTAGTCTCACTAAAGGTCCCAGTTTCACCCATTCTCCCTCCACATATCATATGTATGGGACTATGAGCTTACTTGACACAATGTGATTACGATACCTATTTATCAACATAATCATGCTAATTCAAACCATTTGAAAGGCTTATTTTCATTAAGCCAATCCAAATTCGTGTTTTATTTTGGTACTTTCCAATGGAGAGGCATCATATTCCTTTTTTTAATCTTGTTTTTTAATTAATTTATATATTATTATCTTCAACCATATTCACATTTTATCTCCATGAGCATAAAAAATAGCTATCAAATTAAAAGTGTGAACATTGTCAAATATGTCTTCAAGCAACATCATCTAGCTATCTATCAGCAAGATATAAGGAAAACATATAAAAACATATCCTTAACATCATCTTATCTATTAATCATCATAACATCATATGAGAATATAATCATACCATTACACCATCATAAGCATAAATCAAACCAGTGATCAAGACACCAATCCATGTACCATCTATCACTCTATCCATTTACCATGACATTAACATAATTCATCTTATAAACATCAACATGCCAAACACATAAACATTATCATAAACAAAGCTATTACATTATCACATTACATATATCCATCAATAACACATACTTTATCATTTATAAATAGAATCAGGGCATCGCAGCTATCTTTTTAACATCACATGCCTAATCTACCAATTCAAACATCTCATAAAATATCAATCATAAAAATTAACACCATGAACATCCATCAATCATAAGCATGAACATCATGTATAAAAACATCATCCATAAACATCATAGATACATCATGTCATCATAAAATAATACAGATAAAAATGTATGGGCTCTCTCTCCAAACATATACATCTCGCTACATTGACATACAGGCTGATATTAGAATTATGTATACCTATCACTACCAATATGTCAAAACATGCCCATACATGATCATGGGGCAGCATAACCTACACCCATACCACTACCATTTGTGCCACTTTTACCTAAACCTACAGCCCCATCTGGTGGTGGTCCTCCTGGGATACCTACTTGGGGACCCACTATGAGAGTTGGGAGACCTACCAAGATAAATTTTACTCCCCCCATCTTGTCTCTACCAAGCACTAAGTTATAACTATGGCCTCATAATATCTTAGCTCTTAAATCATGGCTAAATACTAGACTTGAGGAACAAAACAAGCTAACACTATCACTACCCCTCCACCCTATTTCAAAGCATCTCTCTCCTATGTAACCATGTCAAGGGTAGCCTGTGTCTGATCCCTCTCAACCATCAATGCATAAAACTACCCCTAAAAGGTAGAAATCTACTCTATAGTACTACCACTTTCCCTTATAATGTAATGACTGAGGCCTATGGTGTGGTGTGTTTTGCTACTACCTTAACATCCCTTTGTGTTTGTGCCCTCACTAGATCTAATTTCATGGCCTACTGGCACCTATCACCCTATTTAAATTATAATATGACATATCTACCATAGTACCAAGCTAAATATCCATTAGCGACACCTATATCATCAATGGGAGTTATCATCAATCGCTCCTCATAATCTATCAAAAGATCTTGTGACTATGGCATGGGCAATATGAACTCTACCTCCTCTCTCCTATATTAGATAAAATTAGGTGGAATACCCTAAACCATCCTAAACTATCTCCACACATGATCAAATAGAAGGATCTCATCCTCACCCTCTCAATGGTTGTATATCCACTGCCACCTCTATATCCCTAAGGTATGATACTTGTATCTAGTCTACTATGGCCATCTAACATATGGTCACCATATCACATCCCCTGGAACCAACCCCTATAAAGTATTCTAAAACCACTCAATATCTCTAGCTACTCCACCTAGCCCTTTTATGGTTCCACATATCTTCTAATGTAGGAAGTGTTGGGTGAATATTTTGTCGTCAACTAACTGATGACAAAATGGGTATATCAACCACAGCATAGGGAGATTTACACCATAAATAGTATGGGTTTACCAGATCTAGATGAAGTAAATCTCTCCTCTCATCAAGGGGAGGTTCCCTATAAATACTTACGTGCTAGATATATGTATATAATTAAGTGGAAAATAACACAGGGGGTGGTATAACATCATCTACCTCTCTTTTTTCAGAGGTAATGTACAAAGAACAAAAGAGGGAAAATCCTGGCCTTAAGCTAACAACACTCCTCTTCTTTCAGGAATGATATTAAACAGAGAGCAAGAAATCACCTAAAGTAACAAAGTCCACAAGAATGCTCATGCAAGCACAAAGTCTTCCGTAGCTTCTTTCACCGATTCGAAATAAGTACAACCGTAGAGTAAAGTGAAGCACAAAGTCTTCACCTGAAAATACAAAAGATAACTAAATCTCAAAGATAAAAGCAACACAAAGTCTATCTTCTACCTTCTAAAAATGCCCTTAGATAATATAAACACACCCACTTCATTAATTAAATCAGATAAATAAGATATTACCAGGAAAAATGACATAAGAACTATTTCCTAAATAACACAGACAATCTCAACACAAAGTCTGAAATAACCTGCTTCTCATTCATTCAACAAAATATGATTTACAAAAATGAGCACAAAGTCTCAAAGATTGCTTCAATTTTAGCAGAGTTGTTTTGCTTTCTATTATCTAGAAGAAGATTTACAAATGAGGTCTCCACTATATATAGGGAGAAAATCCTCAAAAAGAGAAAATAATAAAATATACAAAATATCTCGGTCAAAGATGACTCATCTTTGACTTTTAGATATTTTCTTGAACTTTTTACATATAATTACATATTTCAAAATTGCATGCACTTTGCATAAAACAAAAGTGCATAAGGAGAGAAGAAGAAAGGAAAGAGAGAGAGAGAATTAGTTTTGGCCACCAAGTTTCTCTAGATGAGCATCGTACATGGCAATAGATGCGTGAATTCTAATGATGTCTGGCGCAACTATATTCTTGGAGATGATTCTTGCTCTGATCAATGCATCCTTTAATGTTGTGACAGCTTTAGCGTGGCTAGTTAACCTAGATTTTAGATTCTCCAAAGTTAACTGAGCATCTAGAATGTTGTCCACTGAAGACATTGAGAAGGATTTTTTTTCAAAATCTATCTGAATCATCTCCTTGAAATTCTGAATCATCTCTTCTACCGGAAGGAACTGATTGTCCTTAGAGGTTAAGTCGCATGGCAACTCTTCTAATTTATTTAGCAGGCTTAGGTCACTCTTCTCACTAGCTTCCTTGAAAGCTTTAAGATCATCAATTAAGTCTTTGAGTACCTAGATTTTGAAGGTCAGTGACTCCTTGATCTCAACATAGGAGTCCTTGTTGGAGATGACACCGATAGATATCAGGGTGCTCTTCTTGATATTTTTCATTTCCTTCCATCTATCGAGATCTTTCTCCAAGCTATCAATCTCTTGAGAAATGAGGGAGACAAAGTCAAATACCTGTGTTTTTACCTTCTTCATTTTTTCTATCTTTTTTGCTACTTCTATAAGCAGAGAAACTCCCTGAGTATGCATTTTTTTGATATAGTCCTCCAGGACTTTCCCTTTCAAATAAGTCTTTTTTGATTTTTGAATGACTGAGTCATCCACGGAGAAGGCCTTTGGAGTTGCTACTTCAGGAGGAAGAGTGAACCTTTTTATTACTACTATTAGCTGCTCTGCTTTGGCCTTGTAATAATCCTTCATCTCCTTCTCTCTATCAAATTTCTGGACCATGATGTCTATGGCAGCCTAAAGATCGCTCTTCGCACCTTTGTGAGTGACCTTGCCAAGTTCCACATGAGAGATGGAGTAGCTGCTCATCTTGAAACCCTCAAGGGTTGCATCTTGGGGAGGCCTGGCCATTTTTATAAATTTTTACTGTTTCTCCTCTACCAATTTCGAGAGGATTCTTGGCCTTTTTGGAGCCTTTGCTTTCACCGGCACTATTTTGCCAAAGTTGAACTCATCTTGGGAGATGGCCATCTTCTTTCTTTTTAGCGTGAAAGTAGACATCCAAGGTGGAAGAGAAGTGCCTATTTTGGTAATGATTGTCTCTATTGGTGTTACTATAGTAGATTCCACAATGCTAGTGGTGACAGTAGTTGTAGTTGGAGTAATTGGTGAAACTGCACTGACTACTAATTTTGGCTCGGGTGCAGGGCTTGCTGGAAAGTTGAAAGAAGGAGATGATAGACTTGGAATGGATCCAAAAGAGCAAGGGGAACTTCCAGAAAGACCCTAAGGATCGTTGAATACAACTCTAGAAGGAGAAGTGGCTTTGGAGGAGGGAACACTGATAGGAGAAATAGGAGAAGAGGGAACCACAGGAGACTGAGGGGGAGAAGGAGATACGCTCTTACTCAGCTGCACTTGTTCCTATGAGAGTGGAGACCCAACACTTGGTTGCCCTAACGGCTGATCATCTATCTCTATGGGCTGAGCTGCCTGTGCTTGAGGACTCTATTCTTTGGTTCCTTTTATTGCTACTTTTGGCCCTTGTGCAGTCTTTGATTTCTTGGATACAAAGATGATCCTAGGCTTGTGAGGCCTAGAAGGAGAAGGGAAATCACCTTTGTTTTTGGTTCTATTCTCTACTTTCCTCTTTAATTATGCCTGGTATTTAGCCTCTGAACCTGTAACAAATTCCCTCAGGGTGATTCCTTTGGCTGCTAACCAATCATTGGTGTTAGCCAATATTGGTTCGAATCTTTTTCTTAGAGAAATCAGCTCCTTTTGAGACCACTGAATTGGAGGGAGAGGGGAACCAACAACCTTCTCTACCAGATACTTGCTATTTATGATGTTTCCATCATCGATTAAACTAGAGGGGATCTCTGCAAGCTTGAGATATTCAATCTACTCCAGTGTCATCCTGTATTAGTCCATTTTCCTAATTTCCTTAGTCATCCTCAAGTCTACCCAAATATCTTCAATCATTGGTTCATGGGACTGAGTTTTCCTTCTGATCTTCTCCTTGACTCCCCTGTAGTCAAATTTCTCTCATCTCTTGAATGGCTTGATAGTAACTATCTGCATTTCAGTTTCCATGACCTTGGCTTTGGTCGATGTAGCAACTGAAAACCTGCCAATCTGGATTGGAAAATTGAAACCAGGTCTCTTAAGTTCCATCTATTTAGTATGCATGACAATCAGTTGTCAGCAAAGTTCTATTAGAAC
This sequence comes from Torreya grandis, assembly GCA_037957365.1. Classification (NCBI taxonomy): domain Eukaryota; kingdom Viridiplantae; phylum Streptophyta; class Pinopsida; order Cupressales; family Taxaceae; genus Torreya; species Torreya grandis. The sequence goes on along the minus strand of JARHVA010001541.1, from coordinate 158,497 downwards.
TAATTTATCTAAAGGGAACCTGGGGAGCATATAGGGGTAGCCTTGATAAAAGTTGACCCAAAGATAATAGAATGTGAGGAACTAGAGGAACATGTAGCCATAATCATTGACCACTGCCTAGGCCTCGTCTGATATTCTCTTCTACTCAAGCTGAGGATCGAAGAGACACAAAAAAACTACAAATAAAGCATCATTTACTCTTTTGAAATGACGTGTTGACCCTTGGAGCGTCTGCTGAGGATAATACGAGTATACCGGGGTGGTCTTTCTATCTCTTGCTATAGTTAATCTCGAGAAAAACCACATTGCAGTAGCTATGTAAACCAGGTATGAAGTCATGTAGAACTTGAAGGAAGTCTGTACCTTGGTTAATTGCTCATGGAAGGCATTGCTGATTTGCTCTCCCCAAAAGATGGTTTGCTTGCCCTGGAGGATGATCTTGATGAATGGATACATCCATTCATATAACTGTGAATAAGATGGGAGACCCCATACTCTGCTGAGAAGGGTGATCAAGTCACCAACTTCCTCGACAAAATCACTCCTCAAAAAGTTCTTTGGCCATCTAGAGAGGCTGGTCCTGGGGGTCTTCAGCCACTTGTAGTTTATAACTTTCTTTGCCCTCTTAGGGTCTTTATCATACTCCTTTTTTGTGTTCTCAAAGTCGATTTGGGTTACTTCGATGGCTGGAGGGCACATGAAAACTTTGTTGATGAATTCGAGGTCCAATCGAATCACCATATTACCACTGGCATCTGAGACCATTTTGGTCTCTTTGTTATAGAAGTGCACGCACTAAAGGATGAACTCAGCATGATGCACTACTACCAAAAAGGTGGCCACCAGGTGGATGTTGCTCTCAATGATCCTCTTTATCCCAGTGCTAGGATTTGTCACCTTTATTCGTGCCAAGAACTCAGCCATGTCCACGTGGCTGATCTCAGTGTCCTGAATGTCATCGACATTCGAGGAGACTGATGTGAGCGAAAAGATGCCCTGGTACTTATACTTCATGGTTTTCACTTTCTTGGGAGATGCTTCCATCATGGAGGATGATCTTGATCAGACGGGAGCAGAAGTGCAGGAGTTCACTAAAGGTGCTACAGTCATGATCACAGATCAGAGGAGAGAGGATGAGAGGGGAAAAAGTGCTAATTAAGTGATATTGGTTACTGGAGATCACTTAAATATGCCAGGTTAGGAGAAGGAGCAAAAAATGAGGAAGAAAAGGAAGGAAAGGGACAACTTGGAAAAATTTCTCTGGGGTTAGAAAAATCCAGAGGAAAAATACAGGGGCGGCGAAAATCACCGCCCTTGCAAAAGCTTAAAAAAATGTAGGGGCAGCAAAAATTGGCACCCCTATATTTTTCACTTGGGAAATTGTGTAGGGGTAGCAAAAATCGTTGCCCTTGCATGTAGGGTTGAAAAATGCAGGGGCAGTGAAAATCACTACCCTTACACGTAGGGTGGAAGAAATGTGCAGGGGTGGTGAAATTTTCCACCCTTGCACGTAGGGTGGAAGAAATGTGCAGGGGCAGTGAAATTTGCTGCCCTTGCACGTAGGGTGGAAGAAGAAATGCGGGCAACAAAAAATGCTGCCCATGTGAGTTTTTGATGGAAACCCACGGGCAAAGGGGGAGGAAAAAAAGAAACAACATCCGTGGTGAGGAGAGGAGGGACGCGGGCAGAAGGAGAGAGAGATAAAAATAAAGCAAAAATAATAGCAAACAACTTAACACTAAGCAAAAACCAAAAAAGAAAAAGAAATAAAAGCTAAAAATGAGACCTACCTGAGAAACTACACATGCCACGAGGTTAAATCTACCAAAACACACTTTAACTTGTCAACTGGGTTGCTCATGTGCAAGGGGCAGGAGGAGAGGAGGAAGCAATGAGGAGAAGAGAGGCTCAAATCAGTTTAAATGGGGTGAAAATCGACTCTAACCATGCGCCACATATGGCAATAAATGCTATGCACAGAAATTGAGATGTGCAAGGGCAACAAAATTTATTTCCCTTACATGTTTCAATTCATCTGAGTGAAGGGGTGGCAAAATTCACCGCCCTTGCAGGTCAAGGTGCAAGGGTGGAAAAATTTGCTGCCCTTGTAGGCAAAAATGCATGGGCGGCAAAATTTACCGCCCTTACACAAAAAGCAAAAGAAAATGCAGAGGTGACAAAATTTGATGCCTTTGCACGAAAATAGAAGAAAAGACTAACTCTAGAAGGAGAGTCTGGGGGAGGGGAAAACTTGGCCAGAACGAGATTGTAACCACTTTTACATTCTGAGGCCAAGATGAGAACGAATTTGAAATTTGTCTCAAAAAATGAACTTAGAGAAACGAAAGACGAAATGGACAAGTTTCGTAGGGGGTTGTTCCCAAAAATGAGCTAAGCTGATTTTGAAAACAACAACTGGCTCCTGTTGGGGAACTTTCGCTGATCAAAATGATTAGAGGGAGTAGAAACCAGTCTCTAAGTGCCTTCATCCAAGCCATTGGGCTACGGATTCAGGCTAAAAATGAAAGAAAGAAATAGATAAAACATAAAAACTGTATATATATATAAACGAACTCATCTGATCTTCAAGGATTAAATAGCTTGAGATGTTGTTCACTGTGAGGTAGTGCAAATGATGTTCCATCTTGGTATTATAGTAAGAAGCTAGCCTCACCACAGAGCTGTCGAATGGTAAACGGGCCTCTCCACAGGGAGTCAAATATGCCATGCATCCCTTTTGGTTCTCGCCTCTTGTCCCATAACAAGACTTGATCTCCAACTTGAAATTCACGCACTCTAGCTCTCTTATCAAAAAGTGCCTTCACCCGATTCTGATGTTCCATAATTTGGTCTACTACCATAACTCATTATTCATTCAGCTCGGTCAGACACATGATTTATTTGTCAACTGAGCTTTTGAAGGTTGAGTCTTCGATTGCTTTGGTTAATCTGAGTGCTTGTAGTTTAAGGGTGATGGGAATTTCTACATTCAATCCATACAGAAGTTGGAAAGATGACATACCTATAGCCCTTTTAGGTGTTATCCTGTCGGCCCATAAAGCATCATACAAGGCTTTGTGCCATGTTCTCTGATTATCGTCCACCAACTTCCTAATAATCGTGACTAAGTTCTTGTTACTCGATTCTGCTTGGCCATTTCCTTGAGGAAAATAGTCTGAAGTGTGGGATAAGGTAATCCCATAATGGAAACAAAATCAAGTAATTTCATGTGACAAAAAATAGGCCGCATTATCTGTTACGATCTTTAGTGGAACCTCAAACTGAGAGATGATATTTTCTTTAAGAAAGCTACATACCACTTCAGACGTAGCATGCTTGGTCGAGATGGCCTCCACCCACTTAGTGAAATAATCTATTGACGTAAGGACATAATCATGTCTAGCACTTGAAGATGGGTTGACCACTCTAATGAAGTCAATACCCCACTACTGAAATGGTTCCTCAATCATGACCGGCTTGAGGGGCAAAGCAGGTAGCTTAGGCTTTCCAATGAATTGCTGACATAATTCACACCTATGCACCCATTTGTAGGCATCCTAAAAAAGTGTGGGCCAATAATACCTTGCTCATAGAATTTTATGTGCCATCACCGGTGTAGAGAAATGTCCTCCACAAGCCACATTGTAGAAATATTCTAAGAGTCTTTTTTGTTAAGCTTTGTCAACACAATGAAGAAATGCCCCGTCCAGGTTTCTCTTGTAAAGACCATTATCCCCAACTGTTTTCAATTTAACATTCCATTTCTATTTAAAATAAAGATGAATGGGACACTCACCATATGTTAGAAAATGAGCAATGTAAGAATACCACTCATCAATAGTGGTGACAAAGAGAACCCTAGGCACGCCTTCGATCTCTACTTCTTCACTTTCTACTTTGTCTGGAATATTATTGGTGATCAACTGGCAAAGACCCCTTCCTCATATGAGCTTGGTTAGTTTGATGTCTAGATCAAACTCCTGAGTTTTGGCAATCCAGTTACCTCTCTTTGTACTGAACTCTTGCTGAGTTAAAATGGATTTTACTATTGTATCTGGTACGAGAACTTTAGTGTGAGAATTCAAGATATAAAACCTGAAATGCTTGACAGCTTTGACCACGGCGTATGCATGCTTCTCCATAAGGGAATATTTTAGCTCATGATCTTTGAGTGGATAACTCATGAATGAGATAGGATATTCTGCCCCTTTTGGATTTTGCTGGACCAGAATAGCCGATAGTCTATGCTCAGAGGCATAACTATATATTTTGAAACCTTTAGTATAATCTGGACAGACCAAGACTAGTGCACAGGCAATTGCTTCCTTAATCTCTTTGAATGCTGATTTACCCTCAACAGTCCACCTGAATGTAGCATTGCCCTTCATCATGTTGACAATATGACGGGTTTTCTCAACAAACTCAAGAATAAACCTTCTGAAGAAATTCACCTTTTCAAAGAAAGAGTGAACTGCAGTCTTGCTGGTAGGTAGAGTAAGCTCCTGGATGGACTTGACTCTTTTTGAATCAATTCTAATACCTTTTCAGGACATGATGTGTTCGAGAAGTTTCCCCTCAGTTACTCCAAAGATGGATTTCTTTGGGTTTAAAGAGATACTATTTTGACGACAACATTCCAGTACTTTTGCAAATGGTGAACATGCTCAGAATGATGTTTTGAAAATACCGTCAGATCGTCCAGGTATACTACAATGAATTTTCCCATCTCATCTTTGAAAGCAAGATCCATCGCCCTTTGAAAAGTGGTGCCTCATTTTATCAGACCAAAAGGCATCCTTCGGTAAGTGAATGTGCCCCAAGGCGTGGTGAACGTTGTCTTATGCTAATCTGCTTTCCCAACTTCAACCTGATTGTACCCCAAAAAATTGTCTAGCATTGATAATATTTTTGAACCTGTTACCATCTGTAGAACTTAATCCATGATGGGGAGAGGGTAATTATCTTTTAAAGATAACTTATTTAAGTTTCTGAAATCCACACAGATTCAAATTTTGCCATTTTTCTTTCTAACAGGTACTATGTTGGCAATCCATGTTGAGTGATGGATTGGAAAAATTATCCAGGCATCCAACATCTTTTGTATCTCAGTTAAAATAGTACTTGATATTTTTGGATTATACTACCTAGATTTCTACTTGTAAAGTACAAAGTTTGCCTTCAGAGGAATGTCATGGCAAACATCATTAGGCCTTAGTGATTTCAGATCATCATAGGAATAGGCCAATACATCCATGTATTGGCAGAGTAGACTAGCAAGCTCAAAACTTTTCTTGGAAGTGCAACATTTTCCAATATTTACCATTTTAGGATCACGCTTGGTTCCCAAGTTTACCTGATCAAAGTCTTGAGAGGACTTTGAATCTGTACGCTATTGCTTAATAAACCTATCATGGTAATCAAACAATTTCTCTAGGGACACCAAGCCTTTTGAAATTTTATTCCCTTTAAGCTGTAGAAAGTCCTCACCTGTGTTCACATGGGCCTTAGGAGCTACCTCACACTCTCGAGGTTCACTACCTTCAAAACGTAGTTATTCAAAATTGTCTTTTTACTCCAAGAAGGAGATGATTTGATCATCATTATTGAACACTTGCCAGTGGCCAGCATTATCTGGTACACTTGGTCAAAAAACTAGCTCGATAATATACTTATCTCCTTTAAAATCTAGGTGAAGAAATAGAAGGGTGGCAGAGACAGCCAATGCATCTGCTCAGTCATTGAATTCCCTCAAAATGGCAAAGATGTTGAAGGCATCAAAATTTTCAATCTGATCCCAGACCAGGTTGCGATAGTGGCACAACCTCTCATTCTTAGTCTGATAGAGGTTTCTTACCTGACAGACTATCAACTCAGCATCTCCTTTAGCATGGAGTTCCCTAATGCCCTTTTCTCTGGCGGCTTGTAGTCTGAGCAACAGAGATTCGTATTCAGTCGTGTTGTTGGTATTATTGAATTACAACTTGTAAGACAAAAGAATAATATCTCCCTAAGGGGATACCAACACAACCTCGGCTCCCAACCTAGTAGAAGAGCAGTTATCGTCAAATTCTAAGGTCCATACCTCGTTAGGTGCTATTTCTTTCACAAAATATTTTTCATTTCGAGGAAGGGGTTTTTTCACATGTTCATTTTGATTTGGCACTTTACCCTTCACATCAGCTGAAACCAAATCTAAGTCATCACCCATAGGAGTTTCATCAAACGCATCGTGGATCTCATCCGTAGATAAGAAATAGTTGCCCATGCCTGAAGACTCAAATAAAATTTGAGCTTCAGGTGCTGCATAACAGGTAACTACATACCTGGCCTCTTTTTCAAGAAGCAACTTCTTCATGATGCCTTGAATTAGAATTCTTGCTTCTGATAGGTCCATGCTTAGCTTGCCTCCAACATCTTTACAGAAATTTTGCCCAAGCAAGATGTCGTAAGATGCTGGAACATCGGCTACTAAAACCGTCATTTTTATCTGCTTCTCTGAAAAAGCCACGAAGGCATATTGAGCATCTTTTATTTGACCAAGGAGAGGAACTTGCTTATTTTCCATAAAAAAACATCTCCCAAAAGTTTTGGTCAAAGTCAGGACAAGAAAATCTGCCACTTTAGCGGGCATGACGTTATCTGAAGCTCTAGAGTCTATAATATAATTACTTAGTTTATAGCCATTTATAAGCAGAGAAACATAGAAAGGTTCTATTTCCCTGGGAGCGACGGGGGGAGTCACAACAAGATTGTTTTGGGCCGGTTTGTCTTTAGGGGGATCAGGAACAACTTTTAAGGAGTTTTGTCCTACAGGGACAGCTTTGTTTTTCACATATTCTGCTAACCTATCAAACTATTCTGGGTTAGCTCTTAAATATTCAACTTCTATCATTTGAATTTTAGTCTTTCTAACATGATCAATTATATCAAATAATTGAAAATAACTTGCAATAGAGGAAGGGGGTTCATCATCAGGGACTTTAATAGGTGTGGCACTAGTCTGAGTAGTAGAAGTGGAAGATATCAGGTGATTGGGAGTACTTACTTTTTTTATGGGTTACCTGATCTTTTGATTGTGGAGGCAATGGAGTCTCACGTTTGGCAATGGAAACTGCTGGCCAAGATTCCTCCTCTGCCTTTCTTTTGTCAGTCTGTGAATCCAACTAATTTTGGGATCTGGTGAAAATAGCATAAGCTCTATCCAAATCCTCCCTTTTACTTCCAGCTTCATCCTGGAAATCCAAGAAACTGATATTGGAGTCACCAGCTAATTCCTCTTCCTGCTCGTCAAAGAGATTAGCATTTTCTTTTTGATCTAACTGTGGTTGAAAAGAGTTATCGTGCTCAGCTTCCAGGTAGCCGACTGCTAAATTGGTAGGTGCTGCTTCAATGGCTAATCTCCCTGGATGGGGAGGTAGACGATTGGATTGCCCTTGGTTAAAAGCAACATTACCCTGATATTGTTGATTTTAGAACATTCTCCTAGGCACATCTTGATAGGTAGGAACAGACATACCTTGGGTTATTTGCCTCTTCAAAGCTATCAGTTCATTCATTAATTTTTGCACCATAGGATCTGTAGTACCTGAAGAACTTTCGACAGATGAAGGGAGTTTATTTTTACTAGAGTCTTTTCTGATCTTACATGCCAGGATAAGATCATCTTCAATCTTGATAGCCAAACTTTAACCCAAGGTTAGATCCATAGGGCCAGCTCGCCTTAATAGGAAAATTACTTCAGGAAGCTGTGAATTGATGAAAAAGCACTTGAGATTTTCCAGCGTGGGCTGGGCCATAGTCAAAATTTGATTCCTCAACTTGTTGAATTTAGTTATGAAATCCCTCATGGGTTCCTAGGATTCTTTCTTCAACTGTGTCAGTTGAGCCAATAAAGCGTGTGCATCCTCAGCGGGTTTAAACCTAGCTTCAAATTTGGACTTGAGCGTATCCCAGTCCATTATTGACCTAGCCTACAGGTGATAGAACCAATCCGCAGCAGCACCTTGCAAAGTCTCTACAAAAAGTCTTACTGCCACATCCTCAAATTCTACACCAATTACACCGCATGCTATGGAGAAAGCAGTAATATGTTTATCAGGATGAACCTTTCCATCACCAAAAAACATAGGAAATTTTTTTCTAGAACTACGAGGTATTTCATGCAAAGGTGCAGTCAAATTAAGGGGAGCAAAGGAATTACCCCACGGGCCTTGAGCCATAATGTTAGGATGATTAAATGGTGGGATAACAAATCTTGGTGGAGTGTTTATAGGCAGCCGGTGATTAATAGTGAGAAAATAAGTTCTACCTTGCGTTGGTGACCTGATGAGGCTAGAAGGAAAACTCCTAGACTGTTGAAGAGAAGCTGATGGAGAAAATAGATCAAAATTACTCTGTTGTGCCAACTCAAACACAGGGTCAAAAACACCCTTAGATCTCTGACTTCTTGTGTAGTGTGGAGTTGCCAGATTCAAAATGAAAATGGGATCGAAACTATTTCAAGTTAAAGCTTGGGGCTTCAAAATGTATGTTTGTATCCCAGCGGTTCTGGTTTTGTAGACTAGATAATATAATGGAGGTAAATGGTAAGGCTATAATAATAATGGGTAAGACATGGAACGGAGTCACTAGACTAAGCAATGGATAAGGGTAGGGACTGCTTCAATCTAAAACTTGAGGTTTCAAACTACACATTCTTAGGTCTCCAGCAGAGTCACCAAAAACTGTTGCGTGAATATTTTGTCGTCAACTAACTGATGACAAAATGGGTATATCAACCACAGCATAGGGAGATTTACACCACAAATAATATGGGTTTACCAGATCTGGATGAAGTAAATCTCTCCTCTCATCCAGGGGAGGTTCCCTATAAATACTTACGTGCTAGATATATGTATATAATTAAGCAAAAAATAACACAGGGGGTGGTATAACAGTATCTACCTCTCTTTTCTCAGAGGTAATGTACAAAGAACAAAAGAGGGAAAATCCTAGCCTTAAGCTAAAAACACTCCTCTTCTTTTAGGAATGATATTAAACAGAGAGAAATAAATCACCTAAAGTAACAAAGTCCATAAGAATTCTCACGCAAGCACAAAGTCTTCCATAGCTTTTTTCACCGATTCGGAACAAGTATAACCGTAGAGTAAAGTGAAGCACAAAGTCTTCACCTGAAACTACAAAAGATAACTAAATCTCAAAGATAAAAGTAGCACAAAGTCTATCTTCTACCTTCTAGAAATGCCCTTAGATAATATAAACACACTCACTTCACTTATTAAATCAAATGAATAAGATATTACCAGGAAAAAGGACATAAGAACTATTTCCTAAATAACACAGACAATCTCAACAAAAAGTCTGAAATAACCTGCTTCTCATTCATTCAACAAAATATGATTTACAAAAATGAGCACAAAGTCTCAAAGATTGCTTTAATTTCAGCAGAGTTGTTTTGCTTTCTATTATCCAGAAGAAGATTTACAAATGAGGTCTCCACTATATATAGGGAGAAAATCCTCAAAAAGAGAAAATAATAAAATATACAAAATATCTCGGTCAAAGATGACTCATCTTTGAATTTTAGATATTTTCTTGAACTTTTTACATGTAATTACATATTTCAAAATTGCATGCACTTTGCACAAAATAGAAGTGCATAAGGAGAGAAGAAGAAAGGAAAGAGAGAGAGAGAATCAATTCTGGCCACCAAGTTTCTTTAGATGAGCATCATACATGGTGATAGATGCCTGAATTCTTATGTTGTTTGGCACAACTGTATTCTTGGAGATGATTCTTGCTTTGATCAGTGCATCTTTCAATGCTGTGACAGCTTTAGCATGGCCAGTTAACCTGGATTTCAGATTCTCCAAAGTTAACTAAGCATCTAGAATGTTGTCCACTGAAGACATTGAGAAGGATTTTTCTTCAAAATCTCTCTGAATCATCTCCTTTAAATTCTGAATCATCTCTTCTACCGGAAGGAATTGATTGTCCTTAGAGGTTAAGTCGCATGGCAGCTCTTCTAATTTATTTAGCAGGCTCAGGTCACTCTTCTCACTAGCTTCCTTGAAAGCTTTAAGATCATCAATTAAGTCTTTGAGTACCTAGATTCTGAAGTTCAGTGAATCCTTGATCTCAACATAGGAGTCCTTGTTGGAGATGACACCGATAGATATCAGGGTGCTCTTCTTGATATTTTTCATTTCCTTCCATCTGCCGAGATCTTTCTCCAAGCTATCAATCTCTTGAGAAATGAGGGAGACGAAGTCATCTACCTGTGTTTTTACCTTCTTCATTTTTTTTGTCTTTTCTGCTACTTCTGTAAGCAGAGAAACTCCCTGAGTATGCATTTTTTTGATATAGTCCTCCATGACTTTCCCTTTCAAATAAGTCTTTTCTATTTTTTGAATGACTGAGTCATCCACGGAGAAGGCCTCTGGAGTTGCTACTTCAGGAGGAAGAGTGAACCTTTTTATTACTGCCATTAACTACTCTACTTTGGCCTTATAATAATCCTTCATCTCCTTCTCTCTGTCGAATTTTTGGACCATGATGTCCATGGCAGCCTGAAGATCGCTCTTCGCACCTTCATGAGTGACCTTGCCAAGTTCCATATGAGATATGGATTAGCTGCTCATATTGAAACCCTCAAGGGTCACATCTTGGGGAGGCCTGGCCATTTCCAAAAATTTTTGCCCTTTCTCCTCTACCAATTTTGAGAGGATTCTTAGCCTTTTCAGAGCCTTTGCTTTCACCGACACTATTTTGTCAAAGTTGAACTCATCTAGGGAGATGGCCATCTTCTTTCTTTTTAGGGTGAAAGCAAACATCTAAGGCAGGAGAGAAGTCCCTATTATGGCAATGGTTGTCTCTGCTGGTGTTACTATAGCAGCTTCCATACTGCTAGTGGTGATAGTAGTTATAGTCAGAGTAATTGGTGAAACTGCACCGACTACTGATTTCGGCTCAGGTGCAAGGCTTGCTGGCAAGTTGAAGCAAGGAGATGATAGACTTGGAATGGATCCAGAAGAGCGAGGGGAACTTCCAAAAGGATCTTGAGGATCACTGAATATAACTCTAGAAGGAGAAGTGGCTCCGGAGGAGGGAACACTGATAGGAGAAATGGGAGAAGAGGGAACCACAGGAGACTGAGGGGGAGAAGGAGATACGCTCTTGCTTAGCTGCGCTTGTTCTTGTGAGAGTGGAGACCCAAAACTTGGTTGCCCTGATAGTTGATCTTCTATCTCCATGGGCTGAGCTACCTGTGCCTAAGGACTTTGTTCTTTGGTTCCTTTTATTGCTGCTTCTATCCCTTGTGCAGTCTTTGATTTCTTGGATACAAAAATGATCCTAGGCTTGTGAGGCCTAGAAGGAGAAGGGACATCACCTTTGTTTTTGGTTCTATTCTCTACTTTCCTCTTTAATTCTTCCTAGTATTTAGCCTTTAAACCTATAACAAATTCCCTCAGGGTGATTCCTTTGGCTGCTAACCAATCATTGGTGTTAGCCAATATTGATTCGAATCTTTTTCTCAGAGAAGTCAGCTCCTTCTGAGACCACTAAACTGGAGGGAGAGGGGAACCAGAAACCTTCTCTACCAAATACATGCTATTTATGATGTTTTCATCATCAATTAAACCATAGGGGATCTTTGGAAGCCCAAGATATTCAATCTACTCCAGTGTCAGCCTGCAATAGTCCATTTTCCTAATTTTCTTAGCCATCCTCAGGTCTACCCAAATATCTTCAATCATTGGTTCATGGGATTGAGTTTTCCTTCTGATCTTCTCCTTGACTCCCCTATAGTCAAATTCTCCCATCTCTTGAATGGCTTGATAGTAACTATCTGCATTTCAGTTTCCATGACCTTGGCTTTGGTCGATGTAGCAACTAAAAACCTTCCAATCTGGATTGAAAACTTGAAACCAGGTCTCTTAGGTTCCATTTGTTTAGTATGCACGACAATTAGTTGTCGGCAAAGTTCCATTAGAACTAATTTATTTGAAGGGAACTTGGGGAGCATATAGGGGTAGCCTTGATAAACGCTGACACGAAGATAACAAAATGTGGGGAACTGGAGGAACATGCAGCCATAATCATTGACCACTACCCAGGCCTCGTCTGATATTCTCTTCTACTCAAGCTGAGGATTGAAGAGACATAAAAACACAGTAAATAAAGTGTCATTTACTCTTTTGAAATGATGTGTTGACCCTTGGAGCGTCAGCTGAAGATAATATGAGTAGACCGGGGTGGTCTTTCTATCTCCTGCTGTAGTTAATTCTGAGAAAGACCGCATTGCAGCATGTATGTAAACTAGGTACGAAGTCATGTAGAACTTGAAGGAATTTTTTACTTTGGTTAATTGCTCATGGAGGGCATTACTGATTTGCTCTCCCCAAAAGATGGTTTGCTTGCCCTTAAGGATGTTCTTGATGAATGGATACATCCATTCATGAAACTATGAAGAAGACGGGAGACCCCGTACTCTACTGAGAAGGGTGATCAAGTCACCAACTTCCTCGACAAAATCACTCCTCAAAAAGTTCTTTGGCCATCTAGAGAGGTTGGTCATGGGGGTCTTCAGCCACTTGTAGTTTATGACTTTCTTTGCCCTCTCAGGGTCTTTATCATACTCCTTCTGTGCATTCCCGAAGTCGATTTGGGTTACTTCGGTGGCTGGAGAGCACATGAAAACTTTGTCGATGAATTCAGGGTCCAACTGAATCACCGTGTTACTACTGGCATCTGAGACCATTCTGGTCTCTTTGTTGTATAAGTGCATGCATTGAAGGATGAACTTAGCATGATGCACTACTACCAAAAAGGCGGCCACTAGGTGGATGTTTCTCTCAACGATCCTCTTTATCCCAGTGCTTGGATTTGTCACCTTTATTCTCGCCAAGAATTTGGCCATGTCCACGTGGCTGATCTCGGTGTCCCAAATGTCATCAACATTCGAGGAGACTGATGTGAGTGGGAAGACGCCCTGGTACTTATACTTCATGGTTTTTGCTTTCTTGGGAGACGCTTCTGCCATGGAGGATGATCTTTACCGGATGGGAGTAGAAGTGCAGGAGTTCGCTGAGGTGCTATAGTCATGATCACAGATCAGAGGAGAGAGGATGAGAGGAGAAAAAGTGCTAATTAAGTGATATTGGTTACTGGAGATCACTTAAATAAGCCAGGTCAGGACAAGGAGCAAAAAATGAGTAAGAAAAGGAGGGAAAGGGACAACTTGGAAAAATTCCTCTAGGGTTAGAAAAATCTAGATAAAAAATACAGGGGTGGCAAAAATTACCGCCCCTGTATTTTTCACTTGGGAAATTGTGTAGGGGCGGTGAAAATCACCACCCTTGCATACAGGGTTGAAAAATGTAGGGGTAGTAAAAATTGCTGCCCTTGCACGTAGGGTGGAAGAAACGTGCAGGGGCGGCAAAATTCACCACCCTTGCATGTAGGGTGGAAGAAGAAATGTGGGCGGCAAAAAATGTTGCCTGCGCGAGTTTTTGATGGAAACTCACGAGAAAAGGGGGAGGAAAAAAAGAAACAAAATCTGCGACGAGGAGAGGAGGGACGCGGGCAGAAGGAGAGAGAAAAATAAATCAAAAACAATAGCAAACAACTTAACACTAAGCAGAAACCAAAAAAGAAAAAGAAATAAAAGCCAAAAATGAGACCTACCTAAGAAACCGCACGTGCAATGAGGTTGAATCCACCAAAATGCACTTTAACTTGTCAATTGGGTTGCTCAGGTGCAAGGGGCAGGAGGAGAGGAGGAAGCAATGAGGAGAAGAGAGGCTCAAATTAGTTTAAATGGGGTGAAAATTGACCCCAACCACCTATCGTGTGTGGCAATAAATGCCATGCACAGAAATCAAGATGTGCAAGGGTGGCAAAATTTGCCGCCCTTGCATGTTTCAGTTCATCCGAGTGCAGGGGCGGCAAAATTCACCGCCCTTGCAGGTAAAAGTGTAGGGGCGGCAAAATTTGCTGCCCTTGCAGACAAAAATGCATGGGCGGTGAAATTTGCTACCCTTACACAAAAATAAAAAGAAAATGCAGAGGCGGCAAAATTTGTCACCTTTGCACGAAAATGGAACAAAAGACTAACTCTGGAAGGAGAGTTTGGGGGAGGGGAAAACTTGGCCAGAACGAGATTGTAACCACTTTTACGTTTCGAGGCCAAGATGAGAACGAATTTGAAATTCGTCTCAAAAAATGAACTTAGAGAAATGAAAGATGAAACAGACAAGTTTCGTAGGGGGTTGTTCCCAAAAATGAGCTAAGCTGATTTTAGAAACAACAGGAAGCCCATTACATAATTAGTTGATAGATAACCCTCCACTGACAGCCCCAAGGGTCTCAACACCTGAATGTGCTTGAATGCCTAGCAATGAAGAAAGAAGCCAACACTGATCATGTACCATATATGTGCTTAGAATACCTAGAGATCTTGGTATATCTATGTAGACATCCAATTCCTAACATTATTTGTGTTGAAATTGTCAATCTTACTTGAATTGCACTCAAATGCACATTTTAGGTCAAAATCCTTAAAACACCCTAAATGGTTTGAACTATCACTTACAAGTGACAGTTTAGGTCAAATTATCCCTAAATAAGGTAATGCATTTTATGGGCCAACTAACTTTGATCAAATAATTTTGAGTCAAAATGACCATTTCACCATTTAGTGCTCTCAATCACTCTTTTCTTTTAATTCATTGGTACACATCATGTACCTTTATTATTTGGTGTTGGCAACATCCTAAATGGAATTACAGTGTGAATGCATCTAACATCTCCTTCTAGTTCCTCTCCAGTCAAATTATGACCTAGTAATATGACTATTTGACCATTTTGATTAATTAACGGCCAATTTTCAAATAATTTCACAAATGTTTATTAACCTTGTTTAAGGCTAATTAATCCAAATCAAGAGCTTAAGTGGATTTTCCATGAGAGTTTTTTAATATTTATTTTTGAAAATTGATTCTTGTTAATTGCATCATCAGGTGGAATCATTTCTTGGAAAGACATTCCTAGGCCATAAATACCACAAATATCAAGATTATGGGTCACCCATGCCTCGGTAATGCCTCCCATGCCTCTTCAATTCCCCTTATTCCAAGGTCATGATGAAGATAATTATGGATCTAATTCCAAATATTAGGATGACCCATGGCCATGCATCTCAATCTTGAGATGGATGGTCATGGTTGATCTTGACCAATCTCAAAAATCTATAAATAGAGAGGCCATGGATGTGAATTTATAAGCTATTTTGGTGTAAGGTTACTATCTCAAATATCTTCAAAGCTTGAATATTGCAAATTTATAATGCTAAATTATTTCCACAAGGCTTTGTATTTGATCATAGTTTTTGCTTACAAGCTTCATTGATAGGCTAGTTTAGTGATTTGGAATCATGAGCTTAGGTTTTTTGGAGTGTTCTTGAGGCATCGAATGAGCTTACCACCATTTTTGACAACGACAAGGATTCTTGATCAAGGGATAACATGTTTTTGAGCCACATGGGTATGGTGAATCCATTTGGGAAGGTAATATAGTGTTGTTTTCTTTCATTTGTCTCTTGCTATCCTTTGTAATTCCCATAGTAATAGATAGGCTTGGTTAGTTAGTTATTTATGCATGTTTCATTATTTATGGACTAATGCTTGACTAACATGCTTTGTAATCCTCTCTACAATCTGAACTAGTAAAACTAGGGCCCACCTAAACATGGTCCTCCCTAATAACATGTCCACTAAAATACCAAGCAAAACATGTGACAACTGCCCACTAACTAAATTAGGCAAGACAAAAATCATCAAGGCCATCATCATAATCAAGAATTTTTCCTTAAGAACCATATGGTATAATGGACCATAATTTAATCCACTTATGTGAAACTATGCATGAACATGATCTTCATCATATATCATCTCCATGTAGTAGTTTATCTCATCACTCTTTATTTGATAGACTATGTCTCTTTGAATTCAAAAATGAGTGATCTTATGCACATCCTCTAGGAGGATGGTGATCTCTATAGTAGGCAACCAAAAGGTATTCATCATGGGGTCCCATATCTTGATGAGATGATGATCATCATAGGATCTTAGGATAGGTGATGATAATGGTGTATCACACCTAATATGATATCCTCCATATGACACCACTTATCAATAGTCATGGCATCCTAGATATATATATAAAGAGTATGAGACCCTGGTCCCTTAAGTAAATCTACTCATGAGTTTGTAAGTGTAACATACAACAAATATGCATACTTAGTTTTACATCTAAAATTGAGTACTAACTCATGCCTTCCTAAAACCTATTTAAATTCACATATTACATAATTTTTTCAAAACCACACCTATTTTATCCCCTTATCTCCCCAACACTTATCAACTAAGATAATTCTCGCCTTGCTAAACAACTATCTTTCAAACTCAACCCTCATCAACTAGAATATCCAATCATAAACTCTTTTTAGCAAACACCTTTAGAATCAAAACCCACCCCTTTTTCATCAGTCCTTCAATCATTGATGATTATTATAACCATCACTTAGAAGAATCATCATTGATCAGTTATCCTCCCTGGGGTTGACTGGCACTGGTCAAGAAGAATCATCATTGATCACTATCTTTACCCATATTGTGGAGGGAATCAAACCAAGAACCTTTGTTACAACCCTATCTCACTCCTAAACTACCTAAAATGATTACAATATAGAAATATTATTAAGCTAAACCCTCCCCCAACCTAATTTCCAAACCCACCCCCATGAATTCCTCATTACACCCATAATTTTACCTACACCTTACCCAAACCCTACCTAGGGCTTTCATAAGCAACTAACCCAAATAGATAAATCCCTTAAATATTTTTTATAATCAACCCTAATTATCAATTAAAAACAACCCCTAACTCATTTCATGATCACTGGCATGGTCATAGGCCTTGTCACACCACTTGATCCAGGCAATAATTCAGATGACAATTCGGGTGATGGGTCCACCCCAATTGATGGCAAAACTTTTGGGAGCCATAAATTTTTCACCGTAGCTCCAATTGACTCACCGTTTGAACCATTGGAAAGTTAATAATGAGGGGAATGTTGTGAGATGGCATTTAGATTTGTTCAATGAAGTTTGACCCTTGAAAACCCAATGGAAGTGCCCCAAATTTCAATTTTAGTAGTGCAGTCTAAAAATAGTTTCTAAAAATAGTAATTCCTTGAATTCTGTATTGTTTTAAATCGTGGAAGTCAAACCACTTAATCTCCCTCGATATTGGTGAACTTACACATCTTCCTCACACCTTTAAGACATGTATAAATGAAGATGTAACCCAAAATGGAAATTAGACATCTCTTCTTAGAGATAGGCATATGTTTGGGTCTGCAATTTTGATCAATAAAACATCTCTTTTCAACAATAGAATTATTTAAATTGTGTTGTTCTTATTTTTGAATTATCTTCCAACCAAAGCTTTCAATTTTTGGATCAGTGGTATCAGATCAGTTTGTCTTTAGAGTGTATGATCCCAAGAATGAGGTCAGATTACAAGAAGCTTGGGTGGAAAATAGAACCAGCAGACTATCCACCTATTCGCTCTAAATGACTTCAAATGGTGGACAACACCGAGACATCTGATCCTTTCAAAGAAATGGTGAATGAATCCCTCCAACAATAGCAATCATAGAAGCTACAAAAATTTTCTCAAATTCTCCAACAAATCTCAATGGTAAATTTTGGCTCCTCGTTTGCACCCGCACATCCTTTCAGTGCCCCAACACCATTCAAGGTTCAGGTGAATTTTGATATCCCTACATTTGAAGACAAAATCAATACTGATGCAGTATAAAATTGGTTGGATCAATTTCCATCTTATTTTTTTGTAAATAAATTCACTGATAAAGAGAAGATTACTTTTGATCTTCTGAAAGCATCATTGCCTATCAAAAATTGGTGGGAAGTGTACAAAAAGAGATTTAGTGCAGATGATATTGGCCTTGAGATGGAACCTACATGGGATGATTTCATATAAGCTATAAAGGATTAATACTACCCCATTGGAGCATATGATGATCTTTATATAAAGTGGCAACAACTTCGCCAAAGTAAAGAATAGTTTGTTCAAGATTATACTAACATTTTTCATTCTCTATATGTGAGATTGGGCATCCAAGAAAGTGAGAAACATAAGGTTCTCAAATATCGTGGTGGACTAAAATGGTACATATGGGGAGAAATGGAACTCTTCAATTTGGAAACTATTGGTGAGGCATACAAGTTTGTAGTGAAGATTGAGCAGAAGCATGGAAGAATGAATATAAAGAATCAATCTTCAAAATGGAAAAGTGACAAAGAATGTCAAACACGAGGCCAAAATTGGTAGCAAAAGGAAGGAAATACTGGGAAGTGGTGTGATTATCACAAATATTGAACTCACTCTGAAGAAGAATGTCGAGCCATCAAGTCACTACTTTTTGAGTCAAAATCCTCAACATCTACTGCTCTACCTCATACAGACCCTGCAGTTGAAGAGGTTGAAAAAGAAATTATAGATGCTAATCCTAAAGCCATTTTTGCTTCATCACAGACCCATGATGAGATGCTAAATGACAATAAAAGGTTGTTTCACTCTAAGTTATGGGTGAAAGGTAAGCCTTTGCATTTCATTCTTGATATTGGAAGTCAAAAGAATTTAATCTTTCCTAATGTTGTGAAAAGCCTAAATCTATCTATGAAGCCTCACCCAAAGTCACCCAAAGTCATACAGTATTGGATGGTTGAGTCCAGGGAGAAACCTCTGTGTCATCCACTAATGTCTTCTCTCATATGCAATAAAAACTTTCCAAGATGAGGTCTTATGTGATGTGGTTAATCTAGATGTTTGTGATGTAATCTTTGGTCAGCCATTCATGTATGATCAACATGGAATCTGTGAATCAAGAACTTGAAGGATCACTCTCACTCTTGGAACATGGCACTACAGGGTACCAGTGGTACCACCTTCTACATCTGTCTCTCTTATTAGTGCCAAGAAATTTGTTCTCATGGTGGTCAAGCCATAATAATCCAAAAGGGTTGATGTTATATCCCTAACTACACAAACAACACAACATTAGAAGCAAATAGATATTGAGCTGAAGAAGTTCATGGCCTTCCATCCATAGGCTGATGGTCAAATAGAAATGGTGAATAATCAGGCCCTACATAGTTCTATAAATCATAGTCCCTTCCAAGTATGAATCAGGAATCAAATCAAAGTAAAACTACCACACTTGATGACAAATCTTGATGCAATGGTGACCATTGATTCTCAAGGAGGGAGGAATGATCTGGGAAACAATTCAGATGACAATTTGGGTGATGGGTCCACCCCAATTGATGGCAGAACTTCTGGGAGCCATAACTTTTGCACCGTAGCTCTAAATGACTCACCGTTTGAACCATTGGAAATCTAATAATGAGGGAAATGCCATGAGATGGTATTAAGCATTTCTCAATTAATTTTGACCCTTGAAAACCCAATGGAAGTGCCCCAAATTTCAATTTTAGTAGTGTAGTCTAAAAATAGTAAGTTTCCAAAAATAGTAATTCCTCGAATTCTATATTGTTGTAAATCATGGAAGTCAAACCACTTAATCTCCCTCGAGATTGGTGACCTTCCACATCCTCATCACACCTTCAAGACATGTATAAATGAAGATGTAACCTAAAATTGAAATTAGACATCTCTTCTCAGAGATAGGCATATATTTGGGTCTACAATTTTGATCAATAAAACATCTCTTTTTAGAGATAACATTATTTAAATTGTGTTGTTCTTATTTCTGAATTATCTTTCAACCAAAGCTTTCAAGTTTTGGATCACCACTACACCACATCATTGACTACCCTTCATCAAATCAAACTTCACTCAAGTAATCTAACTAATTGCAAGCCTCTACCTTAGTAGCATCAGCATACCAACCACCAAAAATGCACTATTCACCCAGACCATAAACACAAAAGTCAAATGTGAAAAAAAAATTCAACTTTTCACTTTTTAACTTCTAGAATTTTAGGGATTTACCTTGACCACTGCTAATCAGGGTGAACAACATTGATCGACCCTTGGGGTACCCCCTAACCATCACTAGTCAGGGTCCCCATTCCCATTTCTAAATTTTTATGGCATCTCACCTAGGTGTTCCATGTTTTACCTACCCAGATTGGAATAATTATAAGTGGCCTAAATTTATTTTTGGATATTATGTCCACAAAACTATGTAGGTATCATCCACATGCCTCATGTATATGGAGTCAACTCAACCACTCCCACCAACTTAACCACCTCATCACCTCACTGTTAGTCTATTTTGGCCTATATGGTGTGGAATTTTGTGACACTTCTTACCTAGTCCTTTTTTTCATGACGATAACATTACCATGTTGACCTTTTACATTTTACACCACCTCACACATATTGACTCGCTTGTGTCTCATCAGGAGCACTTCCTACATTGGATACCTATGACACTTAACCAATTTATATTTTCCCTAAGAACACTTCTTGCCTTGTATACCCATTAAAAACACATATATTGCTTAAGAGACTTGAATTTATGAGTGTTCCCAACTACGACACCTATATGTGGTCACACAGTTCACTTTTCACTTGTCCTAATTAGCATTGACCCTTTTTATCAACATTAGAAATTTTAGTCTTTGCACAATCTTGGATATCACACCTTTTTGTCATATTTTGTACATAAATTTATGTCTCAAATTCCCAACCATACTTTTTTCACCTACCTTGTGACCCACTATCAACCCATTATCAAACCCATACCCATTTCATTCTCATCTCACCAACTCTTGGTTTGAGGGGGAACACCTCCTCTTACTCTTAGGGAAATTAGACCTTGATCCATTCTCCATTTTTTTATTGCTCATTCACACAAGCCACATAACAAAAAGGGGGAAAATGTAGACACTAGAAAATTACATGCATGGTTTTGATTATCGAAATGCCTTCAGTTTCTTGCTAAGCTCTTTCAACTACACCTATAAGGTTGACATACCTACCTAACCTAACCCACTTACCTAAACTAGAGGAAAGTTATCCACTTGACTAACTTTATTCACCTTTTCACCATTTTGACCCACATTTTCCATAGGCCCTTGATCTATGATGATTAGGGTGACCGATGATGGTTATCATGATTGGTAATGGTCAAGTTATACTACCTAAAATTTTAGCATGCAAACTACATGCAAACCACCACTTTTCTTTTCTACATATAACTCATCTAAATATTATTATGATCCTTTACATGGACAAATTATATTCATATGGCTTAGTTACACCTTCACTTCCACCTCTAACTTATTCCTATAAGAGAGAGATTCCTAGGAGGTAAAATCCATCTACAATTATTATCAAGAGCTTTGTGTATCCAAAATCTCTATTGCAGGTCAATTAGCATCATCAACATTATCAAGTGTCATCAGACATCTTATTGGGAGCCTACTCACCATCAACTCTCAACCAAGATTTTAGGTACCGTTACTCTATTAGAATCAACCTAGATTCCACCAATAAGAAATCTATCTCAACCATCCACCCAATCAACTTTTGGTAAGATGAGTATTTGATTTTAGGTATCTATTTACCATATTTCTATTTTAAGATCATCATGTCCCTTATCTACCTCTTAGAACTCACCTTCTAAATCTTGTTAATTAGCAACACTAACCCTAATTTCACTCCCATTTCTACTGATAGGCAAATAATGATGATTACCTGACCAATTATAATTAGCCTCAACCAGTGATGGTTAGATGACTAACAATAATTCTCCTCAATTGGTGATGGTTTGATGACCAATGATGATCACTTGTGGCACCAAAAACTAACAAGTTAATTCTACCTACCTGTACCTAACCAAATCCATTTTTTGTGTCCCTACCTATTCACAAGCTTCTTTCAATTATTTTAAAGCATACCCTAGCCCAACAACACTAGTACTAATTAATTTATCACTAATTTAATCATTTCTTGTCTATTTTATTAACAAGCATTATTGTGTTAAGTTTTAATATCTTTTGATTATTGATGCAAGTACCTTATTTCCTATTTTATGAACTTAGTTATTTAAAATATGTGGATTGATAGTCTTGAAGGAAACTCTCCCTCCTAGGATCTAGCTATCACTAAGCATTCTAACCAACTATCTGCCTATAAAACAAGTCTACTATAGTGCTTTATTATTTATATCTCTTCCTCCTAAGCCAAACAGAATCTCCTGACATCTTTTGATACAACATGTGCACAACCATAACCAAGTATTCCTACCATAACTTGTACTTAGTTTATTCTTTCCCTTTTCCAACTAATAAGCAAAAATTTATAGAAATAATATGCTCTACATCATTTTTGGTATTAGAGATAGAAAATTTACTATTGGATTGTGAACAAGATTAACATCATGTGTTTTGAGATGAATTATAGGATAGGGAACCAAGAAAAAAGTTCCATGGAGAAAGTTAGCAGAGATGAAGATATGGTCAAAAATATGATAGACCAAGTGACATAGTTGATTGCCCCATTAGTAATTAGGATGGAGGCTATTGAGGATGATCTCAAAGATAGAGTACATAGAGTATTAATAGAGATATAATAAGGAGATAAAAAATAGTAAGGTTAACTAGCACCTTTGTAGCCAAGGATAAATGAGAGAGGAAATGAAGAGGTAGTTTAATAAATACCATAAATACATGTAGAAATAGTTTAAGAAGGCATGGGATCACATCACTGTGTATGGAAGATCAAACCATTTATAGAAGGTAGACCAAGAAGAGATAAAGGTCATGTGAGAAGTATACCAAGATAAAGGCTACAAGGATAATGTTGGCAATGCCATATAGAGGGACATAGGGTAGTAGAGTGTCCATTGAATATTGGTAGAAGTATGCAGTAACAAAGTATAAGATAAGTGAATGAGGAAAAAAGACAAAAAATAATTGAGTCTTTACTCATGAGAAGAATATTATTATAGTAGAGGAAGTAAGTCAAAGAGCTTGTCCAAATAATAAACTTATTCAAAATCAAGTACAAAGCAAAAGGTAAGGTTTATAATTTAGTGATTGATGGATGAAACACTAATAATATTGTGTATTTAGAGATGGTGTATAAATTGGGCTTGAAAATTATGATACATCTACAAACATACAAGGTTTCATGGGTTAAAAAGGGACATCAAATCCTAGTAAGTAAGAAAAGTTAGGTTGAATTCCATATAGAAGGATATAGAGATAAAGTCTTGTGTGATATTATGTCCATAGATGTTTGTCATTTACTATTAGGAAGACCATGGAAGTTTGAAAGGCAAGATATTCGTGATGGTCAAGCTAATACATACACCATCAAGTAACATGGAAAGATACACATCATTATCCCATTAAATGGTGAATAAGGAAGAAAATATGAAAGGATAATGATGATGCAAACAAATCCATATTTGAGAAAAGCCATGGAAAGTTTAGGTTTGGTCAAGACACCAAAGAAATAATAGAAGGTAAGATGTCTTGAAATGGTTAATATAAAGAGTTGTGATTCCAAAAACATGGACATAAGAGAGTATGAACAAGAATATAAGGTGACAACAAAGGTCATCAAGAGGTAGCAAGAGATTAGTATTAAAAAAAAAAAAGACATATCACCTATGAAAGTGATCAAGAAATAATAATTTCAAAATAAGTAGGGTATCCAATATTATGAGAGAGATGATATTAGGATAGTAATATAAATTATAGCTGAGATGGATAAGAGGTGGTTTTGGAATGACACCATGCAAGATAAGAAGTTAGATAATGAAGTGTTCAAGAAATAATCACAAGAGAGATACATGAAGGCTCCAACTTTTATTTCTAATATATTATTTTGTTATATAAGTGCAGGTAAGGAGAAAGGAGCCATTACACAAGATTGGAAATTGAAGAAGCAGATAGATATTTAGGTTTAAGAAGCTGAAACATAGTCTATTCAAGAAATATCTTGTTAAGGGATTGAGATTTGAGGAAAAGAAACAAGTTTCATATTTCAAAGAAAAGCAAGAGAGCAAAGTTTGGAAAAAGTAAAGAAAAAAGATAAGGCAGAGATAGA
This sequence comes from Torreya grandis, assembly GCA_037957365.1. Classification (NCBI taxonomy): domain Eukaryota; kingdom Viridiplantae; phylum Streptophyta; class Pinopsida; order Cupressales; family Taxaceae; genus Torreya; species Torreya grandis. Next base: position 134,323 of record JARHVA010001541.1, on the reverse strand, counting down.
ATAAAAAGTAAAAAAGTGGTTGAAATAATGTGAGAATAAATAAGGACAAGGTGAAGACAAGGAGGTACAATTGAAGCATTTTCTCAATGCATATAAGAGTCATATTAGCATTCAAATTGTAAAGTTTTAGTCCAAAAATGTATATATCAGCCAATCACAATCAGAGGATGAACTAAAAGAGAGATTTGGAGTTTAAGTGGTGGAGGCTATAAGTCTAGCTAAAGGAATGAAAGATAAGATACCCTCAAGAAATTGGAAGAAGAAGAAGAAAAGTAAGAAAGACACATTGAGCTTGGAGCTCAATTTTTTTTACCCTTGGTAGTATGATGCAGGGGCATCTTAGTTAGATTCAATTTTTGGTTTGATTTAGATTTTAGGTGTCTTGAAACCCTTCTTGGATCCTATTTTGGTGTTCTATAAATGTTAGATAGCTTGAAACATTCAAAAAAGACATTTCCTACCAAAAATCATTATTTGAATATTTGAATGCTTGGGAGAGTTATGAGAGGACATTGAGAGTTTTTTAACTAGGAATGTTTTTATATTGATTATGTGATGTCTTTAGGGGTTGATAGGAAAAACAAAAAATATGGTTAAATGCTTTTGAGTCATAAATCATTTATATGCCCATAGGAGGTAGTTTTAAGAATAGATTGGAGGTTTTCAAGAAGTAGTTAGGGTAGTTGTTTGTGTTATAAGCTTGCCATTTTTGCATTTTTAGTGAATGAATATAATGTATTTTAGTGGGTAGTGGCATTAAACCCAAGATTTAATTAATGAATACATAAAATTTTGATGGATGAAATATATAACTCTATTGTTTCCTACATAAAGAGATGGAGAAGGACTATATGATAATGGTTCAATGGAAAAGGTTCAAAGTATCTTTGTTTTTGATGATTGATTTCTCATGGTAAGTCAGTTAAGTTATTTTTAAGGATCTAAAACATTGGATTAACTAACTTGTATATGGATTATTGTATGTTTGAGATCATAGACCCCTATCTTCTTGTACCTTGTGTTGAATGAAACAATGAGTGTTTGTGAGTAATAAATTATTGTGTGAGAGAAAGGATAAGGAGTCAAGGTTGTTTAAACATTGCATGAGTAATTTGTAAAGTGTTTTATCTAGTTTCAATTCAAACAATCATAGATTGCTTATGACAAAGGTGTAAAAACTTATAATAGTTAATTTACCTTCTTAAAACTAGGTAAAGAACATGGAACAAAGTAGAGTAAATACATGGGGATTATTTTCCCTTGTTTGTTATAGATTAATGGGTGTGTAACAAAGTCCATTTGCTTGGATAGAGTTGATAACTTGTTGATGAAGTATAATTTGTCAAGGTAGAGCACACAGGCCCTATAGTCTGTGTTGGAATACATAGATGACTCAAGAGAATTGTTAAAATATAAAACCAAATATATGTGGTTAATAAAAACTAAATATAATAGGTTATTTAAATCATCTTGAACCTATGTCAACCTTTGAAATTAAATAACCCTATTGAGATTTAATTCCACCTAAAGGATATTTATAAACCCTATGTTTATGACTATGTAAACAAAGTTTGCAATCATATAAGGTAATGATGGTACATATGTCTTTAAGAAGGAAACTAATATAGATAATAGGTGTATTATATTGGAACCAAGCCTAATCAACTTTTAAAGATAAAATAAATTGTCTTAGATTCATAAATCCTTGAATTATGTGCTCTCAGTTTAATCAAACCTTGTGTAACCCTACAACTAGGGTTTTAAAATGAAAATGGGGATTTAGTGAGTTTCCACCATTCATTTCATGTGAAACTATTAAGGACAATTTTATTAAATAGATTTTAAAATTTAATTTGTGTGAATGTACCTCTATTTATGGATATTTAAGACTATGTGTAGAAATAGGGTTAACTACCCTAATAACCATTAATAGTGATAAGCTATCAAACATGAAGAGCAAACCCTTTTAAGATAGAGCCATCAGTTGCACATGACACTATAAGAGTAACTATATCACAATAACCCCTTATAGTAGCCCAACCTTCTTCTATGCCACTAGTTATAGCTAGTACATTCCTATCTCTTGATGTGGCAACCCTTATGTAAGAGATTCGATCTTTTTAATCCAAGGTGGACCATATTGAGAAAAGTACCACTAGATCTACATAGGAATTGGAATCTTTCACTCTATTGCATACACCTTTGGCATGACATATAGTTGCTACACCCTTGCCACCTATATTTGTATAACCTAAGCTCATTATTTATGATGGCAAAGGTGATCCAGAGACACATTTGAGAGCCTTTCATGTAGCATGTTTGGATTATGTACCAAATGAATAGCTATTAACTAAATTATTTTTAAGGAGCCTCAAGGATTATGCATTACAATGGTTTTATAATCAACTGAATCAGTTGGTTAATGCATTCAATCCTCTTGTAGATATGTTCCTAGCACATTTTAGTATCAATATCAGTGATAAGGCTTCATATACTCAAATTTCACAACAAAAATAGAAATCCAATGAGCCTCTCATCGAGTATGTTCTCAAATACAAGACCATATTGGCTAAGATGATTAGCCCTATGGAAGATCAAGAGTTACAATACCTCTTCAAACAAAGTCTTCTACTAGTTTTGTACAAGATGATCATGTTCAAATGTTTCTCTTATTTCACTAAATTATGTCACACTTTAAAAGAAAGATAAATCAAACTCATTTCATTGGGTAAACATAAGTACACAAGTGCACCAAATAAAACTAATAAGTGTAACAAGAAAGCCCTATATAAGGTAAAATTCAATGATAGTAAATGACTCACTCAAGAGATAGTTAATGTAGCTTTAGAGCCCTCACAGAGAGGCACTTTATCAACACCTCCTCAGTGACATTTTATAAATCTACAAGTTCCTCCAATCAGAGTTTAGAATGTAACATCGTATCTCTTCCTCTTATCAGATAAATTTATCTAGCAAATCCTCTTCCATAGGGATATGAATAAAATGCATTTTAAGACTATCACAAGGCACTAGGCCATACTACAAGTAGATGCATTAGTATCATGCATAAGATATAGGATCTAATTGATGGAAAGCAAATTGATCTAGGCACTTTAGTTAAGCCACCTCTAGCCAAACTAATGTAGGACAAGTTACTCAAAATATTTTTAGATCCATTTTCACAACATGGAAAGTCAAAAACATAGGACACATTAGGTATACATCATGCATATCAGGCACATCCTCCACCAGTTACATATAGGGCACCAACAATTGATTCACATCCTTTAAGCCACATGATTGGTAATTTTCATTCTAGAATTCTAGTTTGGCCTTTCATCTCCTTTTCCAAATAAGAGATTATTAAGAATGACACAGATTATCATGTACTCTTCATTAGATATTTTATTCATGGCCATCCCATTCATAATGTTCCAATTGATAATGGATCTAGTGTTAACATGTGTACTATGAAACTACTACAACACTTGGGTTATACAGAGTAGGATATTACTCTAACAAATAAAATTATTAGTGGTTTTAGTGGACATAGTTATACTACAATGGGTGAGATCCTCATTTCTCTATAGGTTGGTCTTATACACATGACCACCTCATTTACTATAATTCCTAGCATGGGAGTTTTTAACATGTTAATTGGTAGACCTTGTTACAAAAACTTTGAGTAGTTCCATCTATAGTACATCGATGCATGAAATTCATTCATGATAATTAGGTTATCATAGTTACTAGAGTTCCATATGAGTTGCCTTCTAGTTTCATTACCAATTTTAATTCTAGATCTAGTTTCAGTTCCATTACCATTTTTAGCTCTACCATCAATTTTTTCTCTAATTTAGCATCAAACATAGATACGATATCCATCACAAATATAGAGGGTTCATACACCTCCAAATCTTTGGGGTTCTATACAACTTCTAGCTACATTATTCACACCTAGAGTAGTTTCATTGAGATATCATGCATCTACACAAAAAGAACATGTTCAGTAAGTTTCTCCTACTTCTAAATGGGTCCCTAAGAGCCTTACAACAACATCTCATTCTTAGAATTATAGAGGGTCCCCATAGTTAGTTTCTACTTTAGAGATTTTATAGCATTTATAGCACATATAAATTTCAAAGCCATAGCCTTAACATTTCTATCATGCTTCATGATCATGCACGATTCCACTCCTTCATACAGGACACCATGATAGGGAGTCTCACATGAGACTCCTTGGTTAGTATCATTCCTTCCAATATTGATTGTACATAGTTTCCTCTACTTGATTGTACATAGCTTAAACATTTCAAAATACCAAAATAAAATAATATTTCAAAAATTAAAAAAACATGTAAATTGTATGCATCATCTATGTTTTACATTGTTAACCATTATGCTAGACTTGCATTACTCTATTTTATGTTATTGTTCATAAATTTATCTATATTACCAAGATTCACTTGATCTTCTTTTAGTGTGTGCAGTACATCCAGATCTTGATTTATTCACTCCATCCATCAGGGGGGCATCTTATTTCTACATTGTAGCTACATATTGATACATCTACCCACTAGGGGCATACTCTACATGACTACACCATCTAGATTATGTCATTCTTACACTATACACTCTAGACATCTTGTTTCAGTACATTACTTACTTGCTTACATAGATATCACATCAACATCCATTAGCATATATCACACTTTTGTATTTCATAACATATACATTAGTCTTGTATTACTTATCTTGTATACTCTTTCTTCTTGCTTTCCATAGTTAGATGCATGTTTATATTTCCTTTACTTTGCATGATTCCAATCTTCACTTTTATTAACTAGATTTTTTTACATTTTCTAGTTCCTATTTACTTCTTGCTTATATTTTATGACATTTGCCAATGTCCTTTGTTCATGTCTATATTTGTGTGCCTTTGGACACTTGCCACTATCCTTTATACGTGCCTTTCATGTGATTGTGGCCTTTGTTCAAATCTTTGCTTGTTCCCATTATGTGTGTATATGACATTTGAACATGCCTTATATTCCTTGTGTGCTTATTTGTCCCCTTGGCCACCCTTGCATGTTTTTTTACTTCTTAATTTGTATATTTGTTGCTTGATTGTTTATTTTTGTGTGTAATGCCATTATTCCAATCATGTATTTACCTTTATTTTTGGATGCCATGATGGACATCATGCTCCATCCCTCCATGCCACTAACAACTAACATTTCAAATTGTATTTTACTCTTATTCACATGCTATTACATTGGTATACCCATGTGGATCTAACAATCTCTCTCTACAACTTTTGCTATATCTTGAGATAATGTATATCAATGCTATATCAAATATTTTCATAGCTTAACACACTTATAGGGATTATTATTTTGAGGGTATTCATTGTAAGTTATTAATTACTACCATCAAAAGAGGGGGAAATAAATAGGGGTTTTGTCACAGAGTTCAGAGCTCCTAATGGTAAAAAAATAGTTTCAGAATAGTATAGTCTAGAATCCAAAATCTAGATCAATCATTAGTTTTGGCTCTAGATAATAACACCAAAAATGGGACTATAACATTAGACCCCAAAGTGTCTATTTTATAGTGTTTTTTTCCAAACAACAAAATATTTAACTTTTCTAGAATTAGGTAGAGAGGTGAGTTTAGTCATAGTTTTGCCAGTCTAGTTTAGTCTAGAAATCAGTAGTTTTTAGCACTTATTTCACTCAAAGAATCCATATATAGGGGGCATCATGAATGGCATGAGGTTTTCCAATTTTAGTTCAAACATGGTAGTTGATAAAGCTTGTAGTTTAGAATCTATGTTTTAGACACCAATTACTAGGGGTAATATACATGGTACATGGGCCTTCTCTATTTCCAAATTTATTCTATTTTCTTACACATTCCTATTAGTTGTGTGCCTTACTCCATCTATAGGTGGTTGGCATCACATTCAAGTAAAATTTCATACAAGTTTGATTCTCATGTACCTGAGTTATTAAGTAGCTTCCTAAGCCTTGATTCTAGTTTTTGGAGGGGCTTCTATACAAGACCAATATCCATCTTTCAAAGTGGCCAATAGTGGCATAGTTTCTATTTTACATTTAGCTATCTAGACCAATATTATTAGATCATAACACATTTAGGGGCTCCATGAGACATATCATATGACATTCATCTATATCAGTATTTTCTCATTCATCTTCACATCATGGGGCAATGATAGAGCCAAAGGACTAGCTAGCCTTTGTATTCTTGAGCCACCTATTCAGAGGGATAGGACACATAGTCCAGACATCAATTAAAACATGCATGATTTGTTAAATTTACATAGTTGGTGATAATGGAGCCAAAGGGCCTACCTTTGCATTCTTGAGCCAACTTCCAGGGGATTGAACACTCATCTCATTCATCGATATAACTCTTGGTTCAACATACTTCCGAGATCACTCAACATAATCTAGAAACATAATAGGTTTTGTATTAGTTCATATACTTGGTGAGGTGTATTCATTCCTTTCTCTTCCTTCCTCTCTCTTTACCTAGTTTTATATGTTCTTATTTTATATATAGTGTATCTACTAAGAATTGATCTACTTTTGCTTTCATTTTTGCAGACTTACATAGTATAATGTGCTCTCACTATGTATAACCTAGCATCACAAAGCTTCTTGGGCTTAGCCACATAGGTAATTTTGGGTATGATTCTCTTTTTCTATTTTATCCTAATATGTAATTTTGATGCATACTTAGAATAAAGGGGGGGGGGAATGTAGTCATACTAAAATGCAATTTTTATAACTTGAGCATGACTTATGACACCTAAGCCATATGTCTCTCCTACTCACTTACACAACCCACTTAGGCATGTTTTCATTGTTTCCCAATCATGTAAAGCCTTATAAATTCAGCCCCTATTGTCCCAAACCCCTCACTCAGGCATAGATATATCCCCCTAGGGTCCCTTTTCCTATGGAGAATAGTGACATAAGTTATACTATATTGTTGGGACCTAGGGTGTCCACTTTATGCTTTTGTTTTCCAAGTCCATAATAACCTCAAATGATTAGATTTTCCTGAATCTTTATCTTTTCCCTTGTTAGCCTAATGTGAGTTCATCTAACCCAAGATCACTAGTTTCCATATAAATTCCCATTAAAAGGTCATTTAGAAGGGTTGAAAAGCATTTAAAAGGCACAAAATAGAAATACACTAAAGCACACTCAAGTATATCTTCTTATTCCTTACATACAACCAACCACTATTATTTCCAGCCTATCCAATCTCCTACACTAGTCATGAGCCATCTCAAGCTTGAAAAAATTTGTATACACTTGAATTTCATACACATGATCATCTAATACACATTTAAATTGGGATAAATACATTGGCCTTGATCCCTCTTTGAAGTATTGGTATGTATCTAGCATGCCCACACATGGGGTGTGATCACACGTTCAGTGCATATTCCACACTAACCTCTTTTTCCACTTGGATTCAATATCACCTATCAAGTATGAAGAGGAATTAGGATCCTTGAAGACAAAATAAATTACACATAAAGCTTCATGAATAAATAGGACTTGATATTTAAGGCACATGGTCTCCTAGAGTATAAAAATAAAACCCATAAATCTTAGAAAGCTCAAAAACTAAGGACTATCATGCCAAAATTTGGACTACAGTGCTAGACCTCCAAGTGTCCCATTTCTAGTGTTCCTATCCAAGAAAATATACTTTTGGGTCCTATTTTTGATAGTCTACCTAGCTAGATCAGTAATTTGCAATTTTTATCTCCTCCATCTCAGCCTAGAATCAACTAAGTTTCACTCTCTATCCCCTTGTTTGATATTTTGAGAAATAAATTAAGCACTTCTTGATTCAATAAATTAGTAGATTAATTAAGACACTTTATTTACTAAATTTCCCCTTAATCTAGACCCCTTTAATATTTAGGAAATTTAACCTTATAGTTTCCCAAATTCACTAAAATGCCATACAAGGAGAAATTCAACAAAGAAGGATACTACAATAGACTATAAGAATGAAGGGAGTTGTAAGGGCTTATTGACAAGTGTTGAAGATTATTTCTAAGTGGTTGAGAGGTCTATAAGGACCATAAATAATAAGATAAAGACATTATCACCTACCCAATAGTCATATGAATTTTAGAATCTTGCATGAAGGATTGATTTAATGAGTCATTGCCTAAGGAAGTGAATAAAGAAAAAAGTCAAAGTTTTAAAAATAGTTATATGCTATGCATCATGATATAAGGGATTTGAAATAATGACCAGTCACACATAACCTCCAAAATACTATTTTACAAGATTAGCATAGTAAATGCCAAATTTTGGCCAAAAACCAAAGTGTGATCCAATTTAACTAAAATAATGACTTTTCCATTAATCCAAATTTTTTGAATAAATAAGACATAAAAAATCATTAATTAATTCTCATAGTTTGAGTACACAATAAGGATTCGCATCCCCATTTCACTTATTTTTATCCTAGTATAACATTTTCCAAGTAATTGGTTATTAAGGATGGTTTAAATGACCTCCACCAAGTCCTAACAAATACTCTTAAACATGACTAAACCTAGTCTAATACAATATGCAACTAATATTATCTATATTTAGTACTAAGTCATACTATAAAATCTAAATAGATATATGGTACAATAGGAGTTCTTACTTTAAGAAAGAAACTACGCTTCTAATAGAACTCTTACCAAGAGCTAGGTCACCATGTCTTAACCAATTATTACCAAACATGGTCACTATCCTTCATTTCCAAGTAATTGGTGTATAAAAAATGGGGTCATAACAAAAGGGTGGATACCTAGTTATGCTTGTTTATTAAAAACCTAAAAGGGTGATAGGCTAGTATGCTACTTATTTGAAAACTTAAGAGGGAAACTAAGTAATGTGCAAAGGTTGAAAATTAGTAAATTATACTTGGAGTAATAATTGTGACTCATGTTTCTAGTTCATTCCTTTAGCTTCAGATCAAAGTATTTTATTAAGACCTTATCTCAAGATGAGACAATAAATTATGTCTAAGAAAGTGTTGTATGAAGAATAGGGCTAACTAAAAATCATAAAATATAGTTGATCACATGCGTGAATTGATTTATTTTATCTTTTGTATGTATTTGACCTTTGATAGAATAGTAGTTGATCCTAGAATGTAAAGAGTTCTTTATTTTTGGAAAAGTAAAAGGTTGGAAGATGAAGAGACAATGATTTTTAAAAGATTTATAAATAATATCTAGTTATAATTAAGAATGGTTTTGTATGTGATAGAGATTAATACAATGTTATGAATGGTTTTCCCATAAATTTTTACCTCTGTGTAGTGAGTATTATGGATATTTTAATCTAATATTCACATAGTTTATGCTGACTATTCTATATACATTAATTTTTCATGTCTTCATATAATGAGCTTGAATTAGTCTTTAATGGCATCATTTAGTCTGAATTGTTGAAAATTTCTCCTTTTTGTTATTAAATGCACAAGTTGTCCATGTAAGTATCATGTTTTATATTTTTACAAGAACCTTTGCTAACAATGGAAGATGAATGTATAGGGGAGACCACATGGCATTCTATCATTGAATCGATTGATTATATCATACCTTTTCTATGTTCACCATTATGTAGTGACATGTTATTACATGGTGTGATCTTATGAAATTGGTTGGTTTATGGGTTGGTTCATTTCAATATAGATTCAATGATAAAACTAGATTGTGACACTTTTCATGATATTTTTTACTTGGGAGGTTGATGGACATCATAGTATTGAACTGAGAGATGTGATATAGTGAGATGAGGAAGCATGATCTTAGTAGCTTAGGTGTTCACTTGAATTTTAAAATTTTCAATACTAAATAATATTGAAATTAAATGAAATGGAGACACTTGGCATGATTTGATGGACTTGCCTAGTTAAATAAATTTTGAACTCATATTCTAGATAAATCCATGATTTAATGAGATGGAGAAACTTATCATTATCTCATTTAGTCACCCAATTACATAATTTTTTAACTCATATTCCAAATAAACCTATGATTGAACAAGATGGAGACATTTTTCATGATCTCATGTAGTCACCTAGTTAGATAAAATTTAAACTCATATTAAAAATAAACTCATGATTGATTGAGATGGGGATACTTAGCACAATCTTGTGTAATCCCCCAATCATATAAATTTTTAAATCATCTTCAAACTAAAAACATGATAGAATGATATTGAGACACTTGGAATGATCTCATTGAGTCAAGAGGATCATAAATTTATAGTCTAAATATCTCATGAAATTTGGGTAAATAAATATCCATAAGATCTATTCTATAAACTTGACAATCTTGACAGGCAATTAATTAATTTTGTTATTAAAATAATTTAACAAAGTAAGTCTAAATACAAATTAATATTTTCACCTCAAGCCAAAATTCTCAAAATAAAATGAATGAAAGCATTTTTGAATTAAATGAAAACACTTTAATCCATGTGGATGCATGTCTTAATAAGAATGAAATATAATATTTTTCAGTGTAAAATGGATCCCTATTTGATATTTTTTTAAAATGGGTGTGTTGGTTATAAAAAAATGGAAACTAAATGAGAAAATACTCTTAATTATTTTAAATTGCATAAGTATTAGTTTGACCATGATTTTAGAACTTCAAAATTTATAAGGGTAAGAAAAATAAACTAGAGAATGGAAAGAGACTTCAACATAATCATGCAACATATAACCTTTCTAAAATATTCATATCATGTGTGATTTTTTTAGGTTCATTTCCTATTGTTATGAGATATTTAGCAATGATTAGATAAAATATGAGGTCTTTATGCCTTAAATTAACTTTTTTAATGTTATTTTAAGTTTATTCTTATGTATGGGAATGTTGAGCATTGTTATACTACCAGCCAAGCATCCATAGCATAGACAAAGATACCTTTGAATCCACTCAAGGTATTTATATATTGTTAGCCAAATGTTCATAGACCTGATAGAGATACTTGAATCACCATTTTTCCATGATTTTTTTAAAAATTATGGAGGAAGGGTTGGGAACCACCATTGGCTAGGGTATAAGAATACAATTCATTATAAATCAAAGATTTCACTCATATTTTATATTTATCAATGTTTATCATCTATAAAATAAGTTTTAATCATGTAAATGTTTAATTGAAGTTTTAAAATGAGAAGTATTTCAAAAATTTGCATGAAAATATCAAAGCAACTTCCAACATTTTGATAAATTCATTTAATTTAGATAAATTTTTCCATTCAAACATTATGCATACCTTCATTTAGAGATCCATCCTACACCATGATTAATATAATGAGTACCATTGGGTGTCAATAATAACCTTCTAAAGCAGATTGGAAATGTGTCTACAAGTGTTTTGAATGACCTTATTTATTAACATAGATAATAATAAAACTACTCTAAGAAAGTAGGAAATATAATCTAGGAAAGTAGTAAATATACTCTTAAAAAAGTAGGAAATCTACTCTACTACTAATAAACTAGAACTCACTATAATTCAGAGATACCTCCAATTGGAGAAGACATGAAATAATTTTTGAAGAGCTATCCATTGACTATAAATTCCAATTCATTACCTTGAATATCTTTTAGTCAAAAAACATTGTTACCAAGAATTTTAGAGATTTGATATGGCCCAATCCATAGTGGAGTGAAATTGTCATGCTATCATTTCATATCATGTGATTTGTCACATAGAAGGAATAAATATGAAATTATGAAAAATTTGACCTTCAATATTTTGTCAAACCATCTCTTGAAAATATCTTGATATTTACTGACTCTATGCATGAATTCTATTTGTGCATCTTCCATTTGGATAATCTTAAGTAATATTGACTATAATCCTACATGAATTTATTCATTGGCATCTTTTGAGTAATGGTAAACACAAACAATTATACATATACTAATATAAAAGGTGAGTCCTTGAGGACCCACTTATATCTTTTTTTATCTTCCCATAATGCATATTTTAACAATAAATGTCATTATGTTGGTTTGTCTTCTACTGACATTTTTTATGGTATCCATCAAGTTTTTATTAGTAGGTTATGACACTCCATCTCCTTATGTATACTAATTAGAAATAAAATTATAGTAATTTGGCGATTATAGGCCCACTCAATGAAATCCATAGATTGGAAAGTTGGTCCATTATCACATTCTAGGGATATTGGTGTCCAAAATATGGTTAAGATATTATTTTCAATAAATTTGATCAGATCTTGGGCTTTGATATTTTTGATTGTTATTGCTTTAGTTCCATCTAGTACAATAGTTTGTGGCTATCATTATCAACTTATGCCCTATTGAAGAATTGGGATTAATGTCTCCCGTGAAATTTAGGCCCCATTGTGTGAAAGTATGCCCTTCAATTATAGGCTACAAAGGTGTTTTATGTGTACCTCTTTCTTTCTAAATACTTGACATTGGTTTTATTTTCTAACATGGTTGTGATCATATTTAAAAATAATGAGCTAGTAATAACCCATCCATGATAGTTTTTGTGTAGTAGCATTACCTAAAGGGTGTCCACTTATAATATTATGATGATAATTGTTTGGTAAATGCTTATAAATAATTCTTTAGATATTCACCTTAAATAGATACCTTCATAGCTTTTTCAAAACATCACTCCCTTATTTATCATGTAGTAGGTTGACTTAAGTCTGAGTGTTCATCTTTGTTCTCTAATAAATTTAGGAGGGAATATGCATATGAGTATATAATGGATAATCAAAGCATACCAGTCACCTCTAGCTACTTAATACTAATTGATCTGATCAATAAATATGTGTGGATCCATCTTGGAAATTTTTTAGATAATACCCTACCCTCTCACCATTCTATTAGGTCTAATTTCAAGGTCAAATTCCTAAAACTTGGACATCCAATTGCCCCTTCTCTCTCCTAACTCATTATGACACAGTTTAAGCTTGAATCATCAGTCTGGGACAATGACATATGTTTTTTTCTCATTAAATAGTGTCTAAACTTCTTCACAACTTTGATCGTAGCATATATTTGCTTCTCTCTCATGTAATATTTTAGATCAGTACTCATAAAGGTAGTATGATGTTCATTTTCATCTACCTTTTGTGTGAGTACTATTACTATGGTGTGTTTTGATGCAAATAAATACAAGAATAAATCTTTGTTGAAACTTGGGCTGATCAAAATTAGAGATTAGGCAATGGTAGTCTTGACATCCTATAATGATTTATTTTTCTCAACTATACATTCTATTTTTGATTCTTGCTTTAGCATAACATTTAGTGTCTTGATAATCTCTACAAAACCTAAGATAAATTTGTGCATAGAATTGATTTTTCCAAAGGACTTAATCTCTTTCTTACTATTTAAATAAGTAATTTTTAAAATGTCTTAGACTCTCTCCAAATTGATGGAAATTCCTTATTTTATGATAACATGGCCCAAAAATACTCTTCTTTGGGTTCAAATAGATTTAATATCTTTGGCATTTATCAAATACTCTCTAAAAATGGTTCACAAGATTGGTTATATCTTTGGAAAATATATTTAAGTAATCCATGTAGATGATAATGCATTTTCAAAGAATCTCTTGAAAATTAAAATCCATGACCTACTAGAAAGTAGCACCTACATTGATTAGTCCGAATGGAATTATTTTATATGAAAAAGTTCCATAGTTGGTAGTGAAGGTGGTCTTCATTTTATCATCATTTTATACTAATACCTAGTTGTAACCTAAGAAACTATCTATAAATGGAATCACCTCTAACCTAATGACTATCTGAATTAATTCATCTAGGGAAAGCAAGGGGAAATTGTATTTGTCTAAATCTCGATTGAGGTTCATAAAATACACACAATCTAATTTCCTAATTTTTATTTCATAAAAAAATTAGGTTGTATACTTAGGTAGAATGCCTAATGGGAAATATAATTTTGGCCTTTAGTAATTTTTGGACATTTTTCTAAATAATAGGTTGTAGTATGGGATTGGATGGTCTTTATCTCTACTTAAAAGGTTTACTTTCCTCTATAAGTGGTATAATGTGTGTGATGACTCTATGATCAAATTTTTTTAGGTCCTCATAGGTCCAAGCAATCACATATTTATATTCTATTAAGAACTCTCTTAGACTATGCTTATCTTTTGTTGGGATACTCAGTTGTTCCTAAATTTACCTTGGAAATTTTAGATTCATTGGTCTTAGAATATTTATGTTTCTCTTCTTATTGGTTCATGTAAAAGACCCATTAAAGGATACCATTCCTTCAGGGATATTTTTTTATTTCAATTAGAGGATACCATCATTTGACTTGTGTTATTGATTTATTCAATTAAAATCCTATCATTAATAATATGTGACTCAAAGTCACCATAATTACCCATGAATTTAATGACTTTTTGGTCATCATCAAACCCATAAAAGTGATTAATATTGTCTATAAATGAAGGCCATGGTACTAATTATACTATTTTTTTTTACATTTTTAATTCTTGGTATGGGGCTAGATTAGTTGCAGAAGTAATTAACGAATCATCTATTTGATTATGATACCTAGGGACTAATTTTATATTAAAATATTTAAATGATTCAATCAGATCCTAAGCCCTATGTTTATGCTTCTTGAGATATAAATTTTTTCATTTCTATCAAATATTAATTTGGTTAATAACTAACTCTAAGTCTCCAAACATCAACAACTACTTGATAGTATGTCTCAGTGTGAATTGGATCCCTAAAATTAAACCTTCATATTATTCATAGTTATTAGTGTAGGTAAATTTTAGTATATAATTAGCAAGGTATTGTTTCCCCTCAATAATAGTTAATGTTATGCCTACCCTAGAGCCTTGCTTAGAGTGAGCACCATCAAAATATAAGGTTCACAACTATTAAGGACCTTCAAATTCGTGTTCATGTTTTTGAGGCTTATTTTTAAATATGTAAATCCATATATATGATGAAATAATGTTTATTTTATCATTTTTTACATTATTCTTTGTGATCATATGCTTCATTTTTGGTTATTTATCAACCTTGATTTGATTGGATACTCATTTCTAGGGAAAACACATGTGTGAAAAACCTATGGCCATGTATCCATTCAATGCATATTACAAGTAAAGGATTAGAATTAAACTATAAGCCTAAATAATTTTAGCTATTAAGATGTTATTATAACTCTATAAATGTGGTTTAAAGGTAAGTTGCATGTGAGCATTCAATAATTCTCAAAAAACTCATATTGAATACTCATCTAGCTATATGTTTACTATTTTGGATTTTTTTAAGCTCAAGCCTAATCATTTTAATATCCATTTAGGCATCACATTGGTAGAGGCACCTGAGTTGACCAAGTAATTTTGCATGTTTTTCCCAAATATTTTGAAAGTAAACAAGAAGGGTGGGACCTTATTATTTCATTGTATATTACCATATTTACATGTGTAGCTTTTGATTTGTTAGTGGATTGTTTACTAGTCAAAGTTTTGAGTAAAATATCTCTTTGTTTGATGTTTTGTGCCAACTCATGAAGATTAATGTTATCCTTGATTTTATTAATATCCTCAACTATATTATATCCACTCTTGTTCTATGGATCAACTTGATGTTGGTGATCATTCCCTCTAGGAGGAGGTGGATTGTTATTAGCATTTGGATAAGGGGGAGTGGAGGAATATAATTTGTGGTAGGATGTTGATTATTATTTCTCAAATTATAACTATTCCTTTGAAATTATTGAAAGGAATTGATTTTGTCTATATTATCTTCTAGTTCAATTTCATTCTCAACAAGGAATGGAAAATTATAGGTCTCAAATACTATCTCTATATTAGAAGTATTAGAGGAACTAGTTTTGGATGAATTAGGTTGGTTTAGGACTAACTCAAATATTTCCATATTCTTTTGAAATATTTCAAAATCAATACAAAATTATATACAGTCCATTTCACCATGTTGGGTAGAGCTATGTAGATGACACCAGTTAGGTAAGGCTACCTCACAAATATTCATCTCAATAAATATGTTAGGATGAGGGTTTGAATTATTGCATAACATTAAATGGTATTTTATATCTTTGAAATAAAAATTTACTATTAGTTTCTTCTCTTAAAGTATACCCTAAGCATTTATACATGTTTAGGAACTCATTACCATGATTCTATACCATGTGTTGGATGAAATATAATTCATTTTTTGTGCAATAATAGTTTATCCCTAGTGTGGTAGAAGTGTTGACTAGGACTAAAGCATGATTTTGATTGTGTTGATTTGACATGTGTAGGTGATGCAAGAGCATCCAACAAAAGTTGAAATTTTTGTGTTTTGGTCAATAAAGGGTCACATCTGGTCAAATTTTGGTGTCTAATTATGTTAGATACCTTATTAGGTCTATTTGAGTTGTTAGTGCCCATCTAGAGTCATAAATTTGAGTTATATTATCTCTAGGAGTTTTCCCTCCAAAATAGTAATTTAATATTTAAATATTGTAAAGAGGCTAAAAAGCCTAAATACATGTATAAGGGTATTTAAGTGAACAATGTGAGTTAAATAGAGTCAATAAAGTCATTTAGAGGGTGATGTGAGTCTTATATGTCTAAGGTTTTCAAATTGAGAGTCATGTATTGGTTTGGTAACCTCACCCATGAGTTGGGTTGACCATCAAAGAAGTAATTTTGGTATCTAACCAAGAACCTACATTGAAAGAAAAAGGAGAATCATTTATGTTTTTGAGTAGGGGATGGTGTAGGTAAGAAGTTAGAGAGTAGAGAGGCTCCCATAAGAACAAAAGGGAGTAATGAAAACAAAATTGAATGCATCTCCCAAGAATAGTTAAAGAATACCTTATTGGGACTGGTTTTGTAATAGCCATAAATGGCCTATCTAAATAAGAAGAAACTATTTTGTTTATTATTTATAGTCTCTATAAAGGAGTTAATTATTAATAATGGTTTAATGTAATAGTTGATCCAGTAAAACTATAAGTACACTTTTTTATGAAACTTGTAGGTTGGTATGAATGGCATGTTATAACCAGAGTATGGAGATTTAAATAGTTTTCACAATATTGATGAGTCTAGTTTTCAATATACTAATAGTGGGATACGTTTGAAGTTTTACATGCACCCTTATATGCTTGGTAAAAGGTCTTTAAATGGAAGTAATCAGTGATTGAGTTCAATATGTCTTAATACCTTATTTTGTTCATGTGGTTCTCACTAAAGAAAGGTAAGTTATCACCTATGTAATGGTACTTGTTAAGACTATGGATCATGTTACTAAGTTGTTTTATAAGTGAAAAATGTTGGAATGAAGTTTAAGATAAGAACTAAAGCTAAATTCTTGACAAAAAGATATATATGGTTTGAGATACTCTATACACTCAGACTTAGGACTATGCATTCTTATGCCAATATGTAATAAAGAGAGGAAAAATTATTAGGATATCTTGATACATATCAAGAGAAGGTGAGGTTGTAATCTAATCCAAATGGAAATCTTGAATATATTAAAAATGTTCTAGATACCTATTTATGGACTACATAGAAAGTGGAAACCTTGTAGTGGCTATATAAATCCTCTATGTTTAATCCAAAATCATTGAAGGATACATATACATCAAGGAAGAAGATTGGTAATTAATTTGGCATCTTGATTTGAATATAATAAAGATAAGTTTTTAGATATAATGAAGAGACTAGAAATAAAAAGTGGACTCAATTTGCTTTGGAAAACTTTGCTTTGCAAAACCCCTATTATGGTGAATGGAAAGGTAAGTTCACACATTTGAAGAAGGAATGTGAACTTGGAGATGAATGGACATTATTGAATGTAAGTTTTAAACTTTATTTAGCTAGAGGAATCTCATGTTATAGGTCAAGTAGGGTATTTAATTCATTTGGTGAGTTTTGAATGTGGAGACCGGTTGAACACAGTTACCCTATTTCCATAAGTCAACTACTTATTGGAACTAGTCAATCATTAACGATGTTTGAGAGAGGAAATACATATATAAATAGATTTTTTTATGTAATTAGATGCTTAATAATTCATATGGAGTCTATGTACAATCTTTATAAAGTGAACAGAGTTCCTAACTTTGTCATAGTCATGTAGTTTGGATTAATTTTCCTATATATTAAACATTACAAGCTCACACAAGTCTAAAGGTGAGTATATAAACTAGTGGGAAGGTTACCTAAGGTGTAAAAAATTTAGGTTTGTCATTAGGTCCTTTTATTTAACACATAACTCAAGAAAAACAATTCTATAGGCTCTTAGGTCTATAAAGAGCCCATGAAACCCTAGTTTAGGGTTTAGCCCATATAAAGAGATTCCATCATGGAAAAATTATAAAAGTTTATAATTTTGTTCATATTAGTATATTTTAGGATTTAAAAGTGTATTTGGTATGATATGGTATGTTACAGTATTGATATCAGGGATTGAGACATAACTAGGCTAATTTAGGCCTAATTTGGGGTAATTAGAAGGCATACAAGATCAATAAGGGATGTAAGACATGAAGAAAGGTATTATAACTTGTTTATGAGTTTAATATAGTTAAAATGAGTCCCAAAAAAATTTTTCATCTACAATTAAGGGCACAAGTTACTCAATCTTAGTGAAAAGGCTTAGAAAAGGCTACTAGCCTAGTGTTCCTCATGGAGAAGTTTGGAAGGTGGAATTGAGTGAAGAGTTATTTTTGTTGACTATAAAGGGATTGGAATAGGTAAGATAAGTCAATGTGAAAATATCCAAGTTTTTATATTAGGAACTTAAAATATACTAAAATATTTAGTCATTTGAACCTAAGAAGATGCCTAAGTCACTGAATAGAGGAGAAAGAGTTTATTTGTCAAAATAATGATAGTGGTGAGGTATGGACTAAGATGTGTGTCAGATGAAAAGATTATTAACATAAATATTTCCTCATTTAGATAAACAAATATGGATAGACCAAGTAAACCAAAATCATAGTAAATAGAAAGAGGAGTCTATTATGAAGCAAGGACAATCTTAAACATGTGCAAGTGACTAGATGGGTTAAGAAACAAACCATGATGCTAGAGTGGGATTCTCATCAATTCCTCTCCATTAGTTTGGTATCAGATATAGTAAGGTATGCTTGGGTTAAATTGTTTTTTAATTCTTTATATTTTTTAATTGAGAAGAATTCATATTGATATGAGTTGTGCATAAGGAGTAACTTGCAGGGTGTTGAGGGAGAAGAGAAAGTTAAGGTCTAATCCATTGAGGCCATAAAATAGGAGAAGAGTATTGATATATTGAAGAGAGATAGCCCAAAATTCCTTTGATAAGGAAAAGATCTATTCAAGAAAGGCTAGAAGAGAAAGAGAAATGGGGAAGATGGATATAAAAAAGGAAGTAGCAGACATAAGAAGAGAGTTAGGGTAGAGATTTGAGAGAATTGAGCTCATGGTGAATCTCATAGAGAGTAAATAAATCTAATGGAGTTGATGGAGTATGGAGAGGAGATTAAAGTGGCCACTAGAGTCACTTATGATAAGAAAAAGGCACAAGAAATGTGGCTTGAAGAATGAGAAGATAGCCCAAAGAGGCATGATAAAGAATATGTTTCCAAGTGATAAATAAGAAAGAGAGGTAGTGAAGATATTTCTCATTGAAGAGAACAAGAAGGAAAAATTAGTTCCAAGGAGATCACAAAATAATGAAGACAAGAAAAGATGGAAGTTTTCTATGCCAAAGGAGAATAAGGGCATGGATATGTATGGCCTAAGTAACTAAAATAAATAGGTGATAATAATAAAGAAGATAACCTCAATCAAAAGGTCAAAAAAAGCAAAATCAAGAATGCAAAGCAAGCATAAGGGTGAAGACAAAGAACTAATGTGAAATTACATCAAGTTGGCAAGATAGAGGACCATGGCATGAGGCATGAGAGTGACGTAAAGAGATGCAAGTGGAATCCCAAGAAGATACAAGACATCAAGTGGGTTGTAAAGAACAAGGTAAGAGCACAAGAAGATCAAGTTGCAAGTGTTCTCTAAGAAAGTATGAAGGTTGAGAAGCCTAAAAATCAAGCCAAAGAGATAATGCTTGAAAGCTAAGCAAGTGAAATAAAGTTACATCAATTTTAGTAACTAAAATAAGGAATAAAATAATATAAGTATTTTCATTATGTGTTTTCAAGTGTGAAATATGATGGTATGTTTGACTTTGACTCCAATAGTGAAGATTTCTTGTACATAGAAACCATGGCATTGATGGATGAATGTATAGATTGGAAAGATGAGGTAAAACCACCTCAAAGAGTTCTTGAGAATCATGATGTAAATAAATAGTAGGTTGATATGAATCTCATAAATTAGAGAGTCCAAGGAGAAGGAAAACAAGAAGTTACCCAAACAAGAGAAAAATAAAGTGAACCAAAGTTTGATGAAGCAAATGAAGAGATTGATGCATTCAAGTTGAAAGAGGAGTTAAAGATGTTGGAGGAAATGTTTACTCCATCAAAGGAGATGAAAATAGAGGAGGTAAAATAGGAAAAATTCAATCAAGAACTCCAAGAAAACTCAAGGGAGGAGCAACAAATAAAAATACAAGAAGATGTATAAATTCACAAGCAAGAAAATGGGGCATGAATAAGTTAAAAAAGTGAGTTACATAATGGTTAAATATAATGATAAGTTTCTAATTAATAAACATGGATATGGGAGGCCAAGGATTTTTCAATTAATGATGCACTATGAAGAGTATGAGTAGAATAAGAAATTGCTCTTGCATAGTGAGCAAGATGAGGGGCAAATGCACCAAAAAGAGAAGGAAAGTGAAGTAGAGGGAGAAAGTGAAGGTAAAATGGGAAAAATGATAAATTTTGGCATGAATTAGAGGATAATAAAGCCTCATTACAAAGATGAAGGCATGAACAATAATCAAGATACTCTAGATAAGCAAGCCACAAGTGAGATTGAGGAGAAAAGGAGCCATGAAGCAAGCATGAGAAAGACAAATGCACACAATTTGATTGCAACTAAGAATGATAAGGTTAAAAATGATTAGGAAAAGGTGAATATGTAGACAATACAAAACTATAGTAGGTGGAATACCTCATGGAGTTGGAGGATGCATGGACACAAAGATTGGACAAAGCTACAAAGAAAACATACAAGCATTTGTAAAAGATAAGGGAACAAGAAAGGATAACCATCAATAAATCACGTGTAAAGGATCATCAAAGGATAAATTAGAAGGCAAAAAATAAATAGGGTGGATCAATTTTTCTCCCTCCTGGGGAGTATGATGTAGGAGCATCCAACAAAAGTTGACTTTTTGTGTCTTGGTCAATGAAGGGTCACATCTAGTCAAATTTTGGTGTCTAATTATGTTACAGACCTTATTAGGTCCATTTGAGTCATTAGTGTCCAATTAGAGTCATAAAGTTGAGTTATATGGTCTCTAGGAATTTTCCCTCTATTGAGTTGTGGAGCTAAAAGCTTCTTACACAACAACCAACATCGGTCAAAACCAACTGACATCGGTTAGGGGTCTACCGACATCGGTCATCTTTGGTCAGAACCAATCGAAATCTTTTAGAGGTTGACTGACATTGGTTAGGGGTCAGCCGGCATCGGTCATCTTTAGATCGACACTGACTTCTGTGCATTTTTAGGGGTTTCCAGAATTGCTATTTTTAGGAGAACAGTTAGTTTGCATGTTAAAACTATAATTAGTCTTGAGACTATTTTTTTAATTATTGTTTGCTTTCAATTATATTTAAGAGACCCATGGGGTAGTATTGAAATTGAAAGAGGGGAAAAATTTAGTAATTGAATTGGTTGTAATTGATTGAGAGAGAGAGAGAGAACTCTTGAAGGAGAATTATTGTACATCTGAGAGGTGTGAGGAGAAAGAGATTTCTTCATTGTATTTCCTTTTGAAAGAGTTTAATACATATTAGTTGTCTCTTGTATCTCTTATTATTTGTTGTTTCTGATTTCTAGTTACTTATTACTTCTGATTTCAATTCCATGTTTAGTTGCTTATACAATAGTAATCAATTGTACTCTAAGATCATGGCATCTGGTATTAGATCTCTAAACACTAACAAGTGGTATCAGAGTGAGGTTAGTGTTTTTTGATTACAGAATTCACTCATAGGGGTTTCTAATTGAGTGGGAGTAAAGCAATGGTAGAAAAAAGTAAACTAAGAATGGAGAAATTCAATGGCAAGAATTATCAATTATGGAAGATGTAGATTGAAGATGATCTGTATCAGAAAGATTTGTATTTACCATTGGGTGGGGTTTCAAGGAAGCCCATAGATATGGAAGATGAAGAATGGAATGTTCTTGATAGAAAGGCTCTTGGATCTATAAGGTTGAGCCTGGCAGCTTCTGTGTTTTCCAACTTATCATAGGCAAAGACAATGGTAGAGTTAATGGATACTTTGGCAAATTTATATGAAAAACCCTCAGCTTTGAATAAGGTATATCTTATGAAGCAATTATTTAATTTGCAAATGCAGGAAGGTGGATCTGTATCTAGTCATCTTAATGATTTTCATGCAATAGTAAATCAGTTAAATTTAATCAAAATAGTTTTTGATGATGAAATTAAGGCTCTCTTAATCTTATGCTCTTTACCTGAAAGTTGGCATAGTTTGGTAATGGCAGTTAGTAATACTACATCTGCTTCAAATATCTTGAAAGTTGATGATGTTGTTAGTATAATCTTGAATGAAGAAATTCACAGAAAAAGCACAAGGGAAACATCAGGTAATGATTTAAGTGTTGAAAACAAGGGAAGGCAAAGAGAGAAGGGCAAGCAAGAGAAATCAAGGTCAAAGATGGGAAGTAGATCCAAATCTAGAAATGGAAGAATAACCAGCTAGAATTGTGGAAAGAAAGGGCATGCAAGGAAAGATTGTTGGTTGAAGGATAACAAAGAAAATCAACATGAAGGTAATAACGAAGCAAAAGTTGTAGGTATTGTTACACATGATGCTCTTATAATTTCTTTGGATAATAAAGTAGAATCATGGGTTTTAGATTCTGGTGCCTCTTTCCATGCAACCCCAAATAGAGATTTTTTTAATGATTATGTCCATGGAGATTTTGGAAAAGTTTATTTAGAGGATAATGAGCCTTGTCAAATTGTTGGCAAAGGAAAAGTGCAACTGAAATTGCAGAATGGTAACACATGGGTGTTGAAGGATGTCATGCATGTACCCATCCTGAAGAGGAGGAAAGTTGGGTGATGAGGGTTGCACAGTAACTCTCATAGCTGAATCTTGGAAAGTTTCCAAGGGTGCACTTGTATTAGCAAAAGGTAAGAGAGTAGGTACACTTTATCTATCTACTTGTATTACTAATTATTCTCCTTCTGTTTTATCTACTTTAGATGTAGATGTAAAGTTGTGTCACTGTAGGCTTGGTCACATGAGTGAGAAGGGAATGAAAGTTCTTAAGTCAAAGGGTAAGCTTTCAAATTTGAAGAAAGTGAGGTTTCTCAAAACTGTGTCAACAAAGAAGAAGCACAAGTTGGAGCTTGTTCATACAGACGTGTGGGGACCAGCTCAGGTAGCTTCTATTCGAGGATCACAGTATTATGTTTCTTTCATTGATGATGCTACAATAAAGGTATGGGTTTATTGAATAAAGAGGAAATTTGATGTTTTTGACACATTTAAGAAATGGAAAGCTTTGGTTGAGAATGAAATAGGTTTGAGATTGAAGTGCCTTAGATCTGACAATGGTGGTGAGTACTACAGCAATAAATTCAACAATTACTATTCTATGAGTGGAATACACAGGGAAAGGATGGTGCCAAGGACACCTCAGCAAAATGGAGTTGTTGAAAGGATGAATAGAACAATAATGGAGCGTGCACAGAGTATGAGGTTGCATGTTGGTTTGCCCTTACAGTTTTAGATAGAAGCTGTAGATACTGCGGTTTACCTAATTAACAAAGGACCTTCTACTGCACTAGATGGTGAAATTCTAGAAGAGGCTTGGATAGGTAAAAAGGTAGTTCTTTCATTTATCAAATTTTTTGGTTCTGAAGCTTTTGTGCACATTGATAATGAAAATATAAAGAAGCTAGATGTTAAATCTATGCAGTGCACTTTCATTGGTTATGGTTTTAGAGATTTCAGATTCCGGTTGTGGAATTTAGAAACTAACAAAATTATTAGAATTTGTGACGTAGTTTTCAATGAGAAGGTGATGTACAGTGACCAGCTTAAGAGGTTGAATAATTTTGAGGAGGGCAATCTTGATTTGGAAGAGGTTATGATCTAAAATGAGCTCGCGAGTAAAAATCATCACTCAAAAAAACACAGAGACTAACATCGGTCAGGTGGGAATCGATGTTGTTCAGGTGGAAACCGACATCAATCATGTGGAAATTGATGTCGGTCAGGTGGAACTAACATCGATCAGGTGCAGACCGACATCGATCAGAGATGACCAGGATTGGTCACTATCAGAAGGAAATTTGGGCAGATAACAAGCTATAAATGAGTCTCAAATGCCCATAAGGAGGTCTAAAAGGGTAAGTAAACCTCTAATTCATTATTCCCCTTCTTTATACTAGTTTCTCACTGATGGTGGAGAACCAGAAAGTTTTGATGAGGCAATGCAAGTAGAACCCAAGAAATAGTGGGAGCATGGCATGAATGAGGAAATTGATTCCTTAGAAGAGAACCATACGTGGGATTTGGTTGAGTTGCCAGCCAGAAAGAAATCACTAAAAAACAAATGGGTATACAGGTTAAAGGAAGGAGAGAATGGACAAATGAGACATAAGGCTAGATTGGTAGTAAAGCGATTTGCACAGAAACCAGGTATTGATTTTGGTGAAAATTTTTCTCCTATAGTAAAGATGACTTCTATTCAGACTGTATTGTCTTTAGTTGCTATTGAGGATTTGCATCTTGAGCAGCTTGATGTTAAGACAACATTTCCTCATGGAGATTTGGATGAAGAGATATATATGGATCAGTCAGAAGGTTTTGAGGTCAAGGGTAAGGAGAAACTTGTGTGCAGGTTGAAGAAAAGCTTATATGGTCTTAAGCAAGCTCCAAGAAAATGGTATTTGAGGTTTGATAGGTTTATGATAGAGCATGGCTTTAGTAAATGTCAATCTAACCATTGTGTTTATTTTAATAGATTAGATAATGGTAGTTATATTATCCTATTATTGTATGTAGATGATATGCTTGTTGCAGGTTCACACATGCAGGAAATTACTGAGCTTAAGGTAAAATTAGTTCACACTTTTTCCATGAAGGATTTAGGAGTAGCAAAGAAAATCCTTGGCATGAGTATTAAAAGAGATAGGAAAAATCATAGTTTGATTTTGTCTCAAGAGGATTATGTGAATAAGGTGTTGGAGAGGTTCAATATACAGGATGTAAAACTAGTAAGCACACCTATGGCTAGACACTTCAAGTTGAGCAAAGAATAGTGTCCTAAATCACATGATGAGGTTAAGTACATGAGTAGAGTTCCATATGCTTCAGTATTTGGTAGCTTGATGTATACAATGGTATGTACTAGACCAAATATTTCCCAAGTAGTGGGAGTTGTCAGCAAGTTTATGGCCAATCCAGGAAAAGAACACTGGAAAGCAGTTCAGTGGATTCTTAGATATCTGAGAGGGACCAGTAGTAGGCATTTATGCTATGGAGGGTCAAACACTTCTCTACATGGGTATGTAGATTCAAATATGGTAGGTGACTTGGATGGTAGGAGAAGCACCATAGGATATGTGTTCACTATTGGTGGAATGGCGGTTAGCTGGATTTCAAAGTTGTAGAAGGTTGTTGCCTTGTCTTCTATAGAGGCAAAATACATTGCAGTCACAGAGGCTAGCAAGGAAATGATTTGGATGACTCGGTTCATGGAAGAGTTGGGAAAGGAGCAAGAGAGTTACAGATTGTATAGTGATAGTCAAAGTGCAATTCATTTGGCAAAGAATTTAGCCTTTCATTCAAAAACCAAACATATACAGCTTAGGTACCACTTCATTAGAGAGGTATTAGAGGATGGACAGTTGAAGCTGGAAAAGATCCATATGGAAAAGAACCCTGCTGATATGTTAACAAAGTTGATAACAAAGGAGAAGTTGAATCTTCATTCAACTTTTTTTGGTCTTCAAGATTGAACTTGAAGAGGGAGAAACAAGCCAAAGATGTTCACAGGTTGTTGTTGTACATGTACAGGTGAAGCTATTTATCTCCAAGTGGGAGATTGTTGAGTTTTGGAGCTAAAATCTTCTTACACAGCAACTGACATTGGTCAAAACCAACCAACATCGGTTAGGGGTTGATCGACATCAGTCATCTTTGGTCAAAACCAATCGACATCCGTTAGGGGTCGACCGATATCGGTTAGGGGTCAACCGGCATCGGTCATCTTCAAACTGACACTGACTTCTATGCGTTTCTAGGCATTTCTAGAATTTCTATTTTTAGGAGAACAGTTAGTTTGCATGTAAAGACTAAAATTAGTCTTGAGTCTATTTTTCTAATTATTGTTTACTTTCAATTCTATTTAAGAGACCCATGGGACAATATTGAAATTGAAAGAGGAGAACAATTTAGTAATTGAAT
Organism: Torreya grandis; assembly: GCA_037957365.1. Taxonomy (NCBI): domain Eukaryota; kingdom Viridiplantae; phylum Streptophyta; class Pinopsida; order Cupressales; family Taxaceae; genus Torreya; species Torreya grandis. The sequence continues at coordinate 107,634 of JARHVA010001541.1, read as the reverse complement.
TGGTTGTAATTGATTGAGAGAGAGAGAGAGAACTCTTGAAAGAGAATTACTGTACATCTGAGAGGTGTGAGGAGAAAGATATTTCTTCATTGTATTTCCTTCTGGAAGAGTTTAATAAATATTGGTTGTCTCTTGTATCTCCTATTATTTGTTGTTTCTAATTTCTAGTTACTTATTACTTCTAATTTCAATTCCGTGTTTAGTTGCTTATACAATAGTAATCAAGTGTACTCTAAGATCCTAACATCGAGTATCAGAGCTCTAAATAATAACGCCCTCTAAAATATTAATTTGAAAATTTAAATGTTGTAAAGAGGTTTAAAAGGCTAAATACATGTATAATGGTGATTAAGTGAACAATGTGAGTTAAATAGAGTCAATAAATTCATTTAGAGGGTGATGTAAGTCTTATAGGTCTAAATTTTTCAAATTGAGAGTCATCTATTGGTTTGGTAACCTCACCCATGAGTTGGGTTGACCATCAAAGAAGTAATTTGGTAACTAACCAAGAACCTACGTTGAAAGAAGAAGGAGAATCATTTATGTTTTTGAGTAGAGGATGGTGTAGGTGAGAGGTCAGAGAGTAGAGAGGATCCCATAAAAACAAAAGGGAGTAATGAAAACAAAATTGAATGCATCTCCCAAGAATAGTTGGAGAAGTCTTTAATGGGACTAGTTTTGTAATAGCCATGAATGGACTATCTAAATAAGAAGAAACTATTTTGTGTATTGTTTATAGTTTTTATAAATTCATTAATAATCCATAATGGTTTAATGTAATAGTTGAGCTAGTAAATCTATAAGTGCACTTTTTTATGAAACCTTCAGGTTGGTATGAATGGCATGTTACAACCAAAGTATGGAGATTTGAATAGTTTTCACAAGATTGATGAGTCTAGTTTTCAAGATAATATTAGTGTGATACATTTGAAGTTTTACATGAACTCTTAGATGCTTATTCCAAGGTCTTTAAATGGAAGTAATCATAGATTGAGTTCAATATGTCTTAATACCCTATTTTTTGCATGTGGTTCTCACTCAAACAAGGTAATTTATCACATATGTAATGGTACTTGGTAAGACTATGGATCATGTTACTATGTTGTTTTATAAGTGAATAATGTTGGAATGAAGTTTAAGATCAGGATTGAAGTTAAATTCTTGACGAAAAGACATAGATAGTTTGAGATACTCTGTACACTCAGACTTAGGACTATATATTCTTATGCTAATATGTAATAAGGAGACGAAACATTATTTGGAGATATTGATAGGTATCAAGATAATGTGAGGTTTTAATCTAATCCAAATTGAAATCTTTAATATAATAAAAATGTTCCATATCCCTATTTATTGACTACATAGAAAGTGGAAACCATGTAGTGGCTATATGAACCCTCTATGTTCAATCCAAAATCATTGATCGATACATATACATCAAGGAATAAGATTGGTAATTAATTTTTCCTCTTGATTTGAATATAATAAATATTAGTTGTTAGATATAAAGAGGAGACTGGAAGTGAAAAGTGGACTTAGTTTACTTTGGAAAACTTTGCTTTGCAAAACCCCTGTTATAGTGAATGGAAAGGTAGGTTCACACATTTGAAGAAATAATGTGAACTTGATTATTAATGGAAGTTATTTAAGGTGAGTTTTATAACATATTTAGGTGGATTAAGCTTGTGTTCTAGTACAGGTAGGGTCTTGAATTTATTTGGTGAGTTTTTATTATGGAGACCTGTTACACATAGTTACCCTATTTCCATAAGTCAACTATTGATTAGAACCAGTCAATCATTAACACATTTTGAGAGAGGAAATACATATATAAAGATAATTTTTTACGTAATAAGATGCTTAATAATTCATATGGATTCTATGTACAATCTTTATAAAGTGAATAGAGTTCCTAACCTTGTCATAGTCTTGTAGTTTGCACTAATTTTCGTGTATATTAAAAATTACAAGTTCACACAAGGCTAAAGGTGAGTATATAAAATAGTTGGAGTGTTTCCTATGGGTGGATATACCTGAGTTTGGTCATTATTTCCCTTTATTCAACACATAACTCAAGAAAAACAATTATCTAGGCTCTTAGGCCTGTATAGAGCCCATGAAACCTTATTTTAGGGTTTAGCCCATATAAGGAGATTCCACCACGAAAATATTATAAAAATTTGTAATTTTGCTCATATGAGTATATCTGAGGATTTAAAGGTGGATTTGGTATGATATGGTACAATACAGATATCAAGGTCTAAGACATAACTAGGTTAATTTAGGCCTAATTTGGGGTAATTGAAAGGTATACAAGACCAATAGGGGTGCAAGACATGGAGACATATGTTACAAATTGGTGAGGGTTTTAATAGAGTTAAAAGGAGTATCAAAGGGTTGTTTTATCTATAAATAAGGCTATAGATTACTCAATATTAGGGAAAAGGCTCAAAAAAGGCTAATAGCCTAATGTTCCTCATGGAAAAGTTTGGAAGGTGGAATTGAGTGAAGAGTTGGATTTGTTGACTAGAAAGGGATTAGAACATGTAATATTGGTCAATATTAAACTATCCATGTGTTTATATTATGAAATTTAAATATACTTCAATATTTAGTCATTTGAACCTAAGAAGATGCCTAAGTCACCTAATAGAGGACAAAGAGTTTGTTTGTCAAAAGAATGGCAGTGATGAGGCATGGACTAAGTTGTGTGTTATATGAAAATATTATTAACATCAAGATTAACTCATTTAGATAAAGAAATAGGGATATACCAAGGAAATGAAAATCACAAGAAATAGAAAGATGAATCTATTGTGAAGAAAGGACAATCTTAAACATGTGCAAGTGACTAGATGGGTTAAGAACCAAACCATAATGCTAGAGTGGATTTATCCTCAATGCCTCTACATCATTTTGGTATCAGAGATAGTAGGGTATGCTTGGGTTAAATTTTTTTTGAATCATTTAAATTTTTTAATTGAGAAGAATCCATAGTGTTGTGAGTTGTGTATGAGGAGTAACTTGTAGGGTGTTGAGGGATAAAAGAAAGTTTAGGTCTGATTGATCAGAACCAGTTAATCATTAACGAGTTTTTAGAGAGGAAATGAATATATAAATATTAGTGTTTATATAATAGGATTATAAATAATTAATATGGAGTCTATGTATAATATTTATAAAGTGAACAAAGTTCCTAACTTTGTCACAATCTTGTAGTTTGCACTAATTTTCCTATATATTAAACATTACAAGCTCACGCAAGGCTAAAGGCAAGTATATAAAATAGTGGGAAGGTTACCTAAGGGTGGGAAGACTATAGGTTGGTAATTATATCCTTTGATTTAACACATAACTCAAGAAAAACAATTTTTTAGGCTCTCAAGGTTATATAGAGCCCATGAAACCCTAGTTTAGGGATTAGCCCATATAAGGAGATTCTACCATGGAAACATTATAATTTTTTTTAATTTTGTTCAAAGATGTATATTTAATTATTTAAAGTGGATTTGGTATGATATGGTATGATACAATATGGATATCAAGGACTGAGACATAACTAGGCTAATTTAAGCCTAATTTGGGGTAATTATAAGGCATACAAGACTAGTAAGGGGTGAAAGACATGGAGATAGGTATTAAAAATTGGTGAGAGGTTGAATATATTTAAATTTAGTCTCAAAGGGTTATTTTATCTATAATTAATGGCATATATTACTCAATATTAAAGAAAAGGCTCTTAAAAGGCTACTAGCCTAGTGTTCCTCATGGAGAAGTTTGGAAGCTAGAATTGAGTGAAGAGTTGGATTTTTTGAATAGAAAGGGATTGGAATAGGTAAGATATATAAATTTTAAAATATCCATGTGTTGATATTATTAACTTCAAATATACTATAATATTTAGCTATTTGAACTTAAGAAGATGCTTAAGTCACCTAATAGAGGAGAAAGAGTTTGTTTGTCAAAAGAATGGTAGTGTCAAGGCATGGACTAAGTTGTGTGTTAGATGAAAAGATTATTAACATAAATATTGACTCATTCAAATAAACAAATAGTGACAAACCAAGAAAACCAAAATCATAAGAAATATAAAGAGGAATCTATTGTGAAGTAAGGACAATCTTAAACATGTGCAAGTGAATAGATGGGTTAAGAACCAAACCATGATGCTAGAGTGGAATTTTCCTCAATTCCTCTACATAATTTTGGTATCAAAGCTAGAAAGGTATGATTGGGTTAAATTATGTTTTTAATTATTTATATTTTTGAATTGAGAATAATGCATAGTGTAATGAGTTGTGCATGAGGAGTAACTTACAAGGTGTTGAGGGAGAAGAAAAATTGCAGGTCTAATCCATTGAGTTCAATAAAGAGGATAGGAAGATTGATAGAGTGAAGAGAGATAGCCCCAAAGTCCTTTAATAAATACAAGAGATAGTTAAGAAAGGCTATAAGAGAAAGAGAAATGGGGAAGATGGATATATAAAAGGAAGTAGAAGACATAAGATGAGAGTTGGGGTAGAGATTTGAGAGGATTGAGCTCATTGTGAAGCTCATGGAGAGTCAATAAAGCCAATGGATTGGTTGGAATATGAATAAGAGAGTAAGGTGGCCACTAGAGTCACTTATGAGAAGAAGAAGGCACAAGAAAGGTGTCTTGAAGAATGGAAATAAGAATGAGAAGATATCCCAAAGAGGTATGATAAATAAGATGTTTCCAAGTGAGCAATAAGAAAGAGAGGTAGTGAAGAGAGTTATCATTGAAGAGAACAATAAGGAAATAAATGTGCTAAGGAGAGCACAAAATAATGAATACAATAAAATATGGAAGTTATCTATCTCAAATATAATCAAAGAGGATATGAAAATAAGAAAAGGTGGAACTTGTCTATGTTAAAGATAATCAAAGTTGTCTATTTATATACCCTATTTCCATAAATGAATTACTAATTAGAAACAATTAATCATTAACAAGTTTTGAGAGAGGAAATATGTATATAAAGAGAAGTGTTTATGTAATAGGATTATTAATAAGTCATATGGAATATGTGTACAATCTTTAGAAAGTGAAAAAATTTCATAACCTTGTTATGTCATGTAGTTTGAACTAATTTTCATGTATATTGAACATTACAAGCTCACACAAGGCTAAAGGCGAGTATATAAAATAGTGGGAAGTGTGCTTGAGGGTAGACAAACTTGAGCTTGGTCATTAGGTCCTTTTATTCAACACATAACTCAATAAAAATAATTCTATAGGCTCTTGGTCCTGTATAGAGCCCATGAAACCCTAGTTTAGGGTTTATCCCATATAAGGAGATTCCATGATGAAAAAAATATCAAACTTTGTAATTTTGTTAATATAAGTATATTCGAGGATTTCAAAGTGGATTTGGTATGATATGGTATGGTAAAATATGGATATCATGAACTGAGACATAACTAGGCTAATTTAGGCCTAATTTAGGGTAATTGGAAGGCATACAAGACTAGTAAGGGGTGTAAAACATGGAGATAGGCCTTATAACTTTGTGAGGAGTTTAATAGAGTTAAAATTATTCCCAAAAGGTTATTTCATATATAATAAAGGGAAAAAGTTACTGAAGCTTAGGCAAAAGGCTTAGAAAAGGTTACTAGCCTAGTGTTCCTCATGGAGAAGTTTGGAAGGTGGAATTGAGTGAAGAGTTGCATTTGTTGACTAGAAATGGATTGGAATAGGTAAGATAGGTCAATGTGAAACTATCCATGTGTTGATATTAGGGACTTCAAATATAATAAAATATTTAGTCATTTGAACCTAAGAAGATGCCTAAGTCACCAAATGGAGGAGAAAGAGTTTATTTGTTAAAAGAATGACAATGATGAGGTATGGAATAAGTTATGTGTTAGATGACAAGCTTATTAACATTAATATTGCCTCATTTAGATAAACAAATAGGGATAGACCAAGGAACCCAAAATCATAGTAAATATAAAGAGGAGTCTATTGTAAAGCAAGGATAATCTTTAACATGTACAAGTGACTAGATGGGTTAAGAACGAAACCATGATGCTAGAGTGGACTTATCCTCAATGCCTCTACATCAATAGGGTGGTTCAAAATTTTTACTGAAATAACTCCCCCAAAATAATTTGGAATTACCTTTTAGAGTACACAATAGAATGTTATTTAGGGCCCACTACCTAACTTTGATGCAACACAATGCATCTCAACAATCAACTACATAAAATACTAATAACTAATAACCATATTAGTTCACATAAAAAACTTACCTAGGGATAAATACCACTAGTAAATTACATAAAAGAGTATGTTTGCCTTAGAATTATATGTTGTTTGAGGGGGTATTAGTATGTGGACCCATACTGATAACTATTCGAACATGCAAAAGCACTCAACTTCTCTATAAGACCACCTAAGAAACTTTATCCCTACCTAAGTATCTAGTCAACCTATGTGGTCATGGTTTGATAGTCCAAAGGACTACATAAATCATTCATGCATAGGACTCCAATTATATTAAATCCAACATCTCATTTATTCCAATAGATAATGCTAAGGACCTTAAGTATGAAATTAATCATATAAATGAATGTCTTGTTATCTATTGTTATATAAGCAAATAAGATATAAGAGAAGTACAACACTTCAATATGGAGGTCTAAATGATCAAACAAAAGAATTCATCTCACTAGATTGCTTAGGAAATTCTTATCACATCATGAGGTCAGCAAGTGGAGATCTCTAATACACAACTAAAACCAATATGACATAAGCTTAAGAGTCCATAATCTTTGGGTATTGACCCAGGAAAGGACTAATCCTTATTTTACCCCCATTGATCACTATACCAAGATCTAAAGTTATTGGGGAACATTACACCTCCATTCCTTACTTGATGAAGGTCACACACAAGATATGACACCATAATGAAAGATTTTTTCTCATTAATTTAGAGGAGACAAAATACACTTAGTTCAAGGTGGATAACATCACACACATGAGTATCTTATTGAATACACAAACATATGGCATTACAAAACTAATTTACTTCACATGATATATAAATACCACCCTTTAATTTATCCATATGAGTCTTGCACCTAAATTATGCTTACTTGTCTATTGGTTAAATATCATGTTATTGTATAAAGCATATGAATTCACACAATTTAATTAATATGCATATGCCCATGCAAGAGTAAATCACTTAGTTAATTTCAACCAATAACATGAGTGACTAGTTAGTAAAATTATGATTTAATAACTCATAAATAAGGTAGAATATTAAGCCATGGATCATAGTAAAACATTATATTTCTAAACAACGTATATTTGATCCTCATCCTAATTCATGGATTTATTATCATTCACAAGGATTATTCCATGGTTTCATAACCAAAATATAAATCATGCCAAGATATTCAATGCCAAAGGTATCCTTTTAAAATTTGAGCACATACATCCACCAATAATACAACAACCATCTGACTTAAGAATACCTTACTAGCTCATACAGATGATTTAAGTGGTTCTACCAGTTGAGATTCTATATATGAATCATCAACTCTAAGTCCTTGCATTACATTACTCAAATTAAACTAAATTACACTTTTGGAACTCCATTCATCTAAAATTAACATAATGAATTCAATAAAAATAATATAACCAACATTCCATAAATTAAGAGATGAATTATGAATAGATAAAATGATAAACTTTCTGAAACATGCCATATGTCTAAATCACTACAACACCCTTATTGGTGTGATCCATAATTCATAATATAGGCCCATATAATAAGATCAATAAGCATGCTCTATTTCATTACTTAAGCAATAAAAATACACTCATTAAAGTATGATCAAAACCATCAATACATCCATTACCATTATAAGATCTCCTTACTTTTATCATCAAGGGAAAATTAATTGCATAAGTGAATTGCAACAATTTGTTTCAACCAAGGTTCTAAACATGATACACCCATAAATTCAATTAAGAACACCTCACATTAGCACTATCATTTAATCAAAATGATCTAATAACAAAGCTCAAACATAACTAGGAAGTAAACATTTATTATCTAAAGGTTAATCATTATGTTAGTCATGATTTTAAAGTGCAACATACACCACATAACCTCCATAAATTCAGGCATAACCCAACTTTGTATAGTTGTACCTTAACTTCTTAGTTTGTTATAAACCATGAAGCCATGAACTCATAATAATAATAATAATAATAATAATAATAATAATAATAATAATAATAATAATAATAATAATAATAATAATAATAATAATAGGGAGTATGCATTAATCACATAATAGGATGCATACTTTGTTTATGGCTACTTATTTAAGCTCCAATATAAGACGTTACTAAACATGTTAAAAAATATTAATGTCTCTCAACATAGTTAGATAACATCATGCTATTGTCATAAATTAGAGGTAAGTCTATATATATTAAATGGGCATTCCATGTCATAAGAAAGTCACTAGATAAAATTCATCACAAAGTACACACACACACACACATGACTCCATCAAGGGAATTTAAAACCTCTAAATGTATTTAACATACCATAAAATAATATTAGCTTAATTTCATTTAGATTTAAGGACTATAGATAATATAGATGCTATTGTTCCAATATAATTTTATTTTTAAACTCATGCTTAGTTCATATCAACAAGTATATTTATAAATTATCCCAAATATATATACATTATCATATGAAAATCCCATCATAACATACTATAATTAGAGTTCCAACCATTATTTCAATGTAGGAAATACAATCCAACACATGTACATACCAAGGAAAAATAATTATAGTTGGCTAAATATACAAGATCTATGATACCATATTCATTTCCACCCACCAATAATAACATCATATATAATATTATCCTTTCCACATAATAAATGTTACAAGACTATATAATGTAAGGAAATGGAACCAGAACATAAAATGGGTAGCCAACTATAATACAACATGCCAACCAAGAATCATATATCCACTGCGACAACCAAGAAACCTACCATTACATGCACATACATGTGCATAAAGGAAGAGGATGAATACAGTGAGGAGAACACCCCTCAAAACCAACCCTATGAGCCCAACCATCAGTGCCCCTTACCACCCCAATCATCAGCTTGGTGGAGCATTTTGGCAATGAGGTAGTTAGGTGAGGTATAAAAAATATATTGAGCCACTAGTAAATAATTATTAAAACAATAAATAAAGGATAAGAAAAACAAGCATAGATGACATATAATCCATATCATCCAAATAAACCAATCATCTTGATCAATAGTCAAAGCATCCATAATTGTGTATAAGATTTGATTTACACCATAAATTAGGATCTATCGTATCTAATTAATAAGATCAGAAGGTCTAACCACATCTATTGTTCAGCCCAAGAGGCTTTCTTAAGTGTAAATTCATTAAAAATAATTGGTTCAACCCAAAATAACCAAATTAACTCAATTGATTAAAAAAAAAGGAATACTATTAGAGTATGTATTTCATATGTATTTTTCACATTTGTTAGTGTCATATTTAGATATTTTGTCATCTAGGTAGTTTTCCCTATGTGAGGCTTTATCCCACATAGTCCAGTTTAGCTAGTTTTATGTTTTGTCTTTCTTGTATAAGCAAGTGCCTACCTATTATACTAGCATTCTTTGATATGCTTCATTTTTGAATATATATGATCTACCTTATTTTTGCATTTTATATCTATAGCTACCTTATGATTTTTTATTGCCAATAATTTATATTCATTGGGTTGGAATGAATTTACAATTCCTAACATGGTACTAGAGTCCTAAAAAAGTTGTAACCATCCACTAGCTTGCAATTCAAATAATTTTATTTCAATTTTATCTTATCATTGCTTCTTCCCTTATTAGAGAGAAGAAGCATAAAAGAGAGGTGTATGAGAAGATCTTGGTGTCCTTGGTGCCTCTTTGTAGAATTTTCAAAGTTTTTGAGGCTTTGATCATGAAAGATATGCTTCCTTTACCTAAAATTGGCAGAGTCTTTTTGAAGATTTTGTTGTTTTTTTTAAGCTTTTGTTGCTTCTGAGGTAATGAAAATGTCATATTCTCTTTTTTTATTTTAGATCTAAGCAAAGATTTTTTTATTTTATTATAAGATATGAAAGATTGTTTATTTTTAAGAGAATAGAGGCATGGAGGTGTTGACAGTGATGCTACATTGGATCTAAGAGTGAAGCATTGTGATTCCCAACATTGGTGTTGCAAATCTATCCATTTGCTAAACAAAGATAATCATTTATTTTTATTTGTTATATATAGATTTTTGATAAGAGTTAGATTTAAACAAAGGCATTCTCCATTAGAAATAAAATGTAAATATAGACATTAGAAGCAAACTTGGCACTTTGGATCTATTATTTTTTAGCTTGGCATTAGAAAGGAAGAGATAGGCATTAGATTTATAAGACTTCTAGGGCCCCACACAATAGAAGTATTTTAACTTGGTGTCGTCATTTTCTATTTTGGCATTAAAATATGTAAATAAAAATCATTAAAATTTATTTATCTTAAATATAGAAAGGTGTTGGTGTTGGCCATTTTGGCCCACATACCAAGCTTTTGTCTAGTTTAAACAGATAAGCAGGGGTCCTAGTTGATAAATGAAATAGGTGGCTTTGAAGTTGGTCCTTCATAAAAGACTCAAAGGGCACTTTTTAAAGCAAGTATCACAATAAATTTCCTCAAAGGGTACTTTTCTTAGGGAAACGGTCTAGTATAAATGTTTTGAAGGATATGTTTCTCGCAAAAATGGTCCACTTCAACATTCTGAAGGGTCATCCTATAGGGAAGTGGTCCATTGCACTTTTTCTGAATGGTATATTTATAAGAAGTTGATCTTTTACAAATATCCTAAGGGGTAATTTTTTTAGACAAAGTGTCACCAACACTTTTCACAAAGGGTCTTTCCTTTTGGAAAATTTCCCCAACACTTTTTTGAATGGAACTTTTTCTTTTCCAAATGGTCTAGTGAAAAAAATTCAAAGGTTCAATTTCTTGGGCAAGTGTCTTTTACTTTTTCTTCGAAGGACCTACAGTAAGTTAGACCAAGTTAAAGTTTTGAAGGGAAATTTTTAGAAGGCAAAAAACCAAGGTAGAATTATTTTAGACATTTTGTCTGAAAGAAATGTTCAAGGTAGAGGTAAGGAAAATGAATTCCTTTGAAGAAAGTGTTTTGTATAAAGCCTAAAAGAATTGTCAAACAAAAGGTACAAAAGAAATATCCCATGGAATTAATGATCTAAAAAGGTGTGCAAACATCATGTTTGACCCCTTTAAATAGCTATTTAGATTTGAAAATCCAAATATGTTTATGTGAATGTCAAAATAGAGCTCGATCAAAATTCTATTTGTGCTTAAAATTAATGGTCCATGACACATCATTCTTGTTTTATGGGATGACAAATGATGGTCAAAAAGATGTCAACTTTAAAGATAGAGAAAGATAAATTTTATTGATATTAATTTGATAGTTATGTGACTATAAATGATGATCACATGAACATCAATTGATATGAGTTAGGGTGTCAATTTTAATATCATAAACTAGTTGTTGGCTTTCAAATGGTGGGTACCATTAGATCAATGGTGTGTTTTCAATCATAGATTTTAGATCAACAACACGTAGCTAGGTTAAATATTCAAAAAATATCAAGATAGAAGGCGTGATGGACAAGTGGCACAAGTGTATGAGTCTAGGTAGAGGATAGATGGATCACATTCATTCACCTCAGTCAAATCTAATAGTATGAGTAGGGGTCAATAAGTTAAGGATCTAAATTAGTTTTTGATGACTAATCAGAACAAGGAGAGCCCAAATGTCTTAAATAAAGGTTTAAAGGTCAATTTTTAATCGAGGTAGGAAAACATGATGAAGTTGAGCTCAATAAAAATATAGTTTGATCTAAGAGTGGATATTATTAGATCAGATGATGCCATTGTGGACCTATAGAGGAAGACACATAGAAACTAATGGCTATCACCAAAGATAGCTACATGAAAACAACCTTTCTCTTCCACTTGGGCATGCATAAAAAAACCAATCATGATCATTTTCACATAAGGACAAGGTAAAAATGACTTGATCCCACCATTGTAGTCACCATGGGGAATCATAAAGAAGATATTGTAATAATGCAATGTACTGGAGTGACCTAGATCAATGAGAAAGGGTTTTAGTGATCTTGATTCATGGAGGTAGTTGTAAAAACTTTTAAAATGGGTTTGAACTAGTTTGATTCCTTTTTTGAGTACCAAAACTTCCCATCTCTTACTTCCCTTTAGCTATAAATATAAACTTGAAGCTATTATTTTAGATCCCTTAGGTTGGTATGACTAGACTCTACTAGAAATATATTTGACACCTCTTGGAATAGTGAATAGAATATTTTTGTGTCATTTTGATAATCTATATTTAGTTTTCTTGTGTTTTTTTAATATGCAACTGTGAATGTTATCTTCCTTTTGTATGTCTAAACTCAAATTAAGTGATATAAATCTTCTTTATAGTCCATATAGTGTGTCTTAGCATTGATATCTCAAAGATATAGTGGATGGCCAAACTTAAGCATATTTAACCAGACTTTATTTTCATTGATCCCTATTTTGAGTGTATTAAATGAACCTCTATATGAAATACTATTGCATATAAATCATAGTAAGCATTGCATTATTTTCATTCATAGTTCATTAGTGTGTTAAAGAGTCCAAGCTTATGATCAGGTCTGATAAATTATTGGTTCATCACCACAACTTAGAATGGGTTCTATTTTATGCAAAATTATTTCCTCTATTCACCCCAACTAGTCTTAGATTTAGAATAAAATTCCAAATCATAAAATCTAAGGAGCTAGCCTCATAAAAAATCCTAGAGGTCTAGTCTAGATATAGGATACCCACAACCTTAGACCATTCCCATGTTAGCCCAGGTATGGGTTAGAATTGAATGAATATAACCCCTAGCTAGGGTGATATCTAGATAGCTAATAGTTATATCATGCTTGGTGGGACCAAGTTCTAAAACAGTGAAAAGATCTTGGTGTTTTTTTCCTCTAATCAACTTTTGGAAGCAAGAACATTAACAACAATGGTGACTCCAGATAAAATATTCTAGTTATAAGTAGACAAAATATGTCTCATAGAAAATTTTAGTCAATTCTTACATCTCATTTGACATATGAGGTCAATATGAATAGTTATTGTGAATATTCCTATTGTCCACCTCCTTATCAGTAACCCCAATATGGTCCTCATGATCCATATGATCCTAATCAGCCCTACCAAGATTTTTTCAAAGCTATAAGGAACCTTGGTAAGTTTCTCATGATCCTTATTATCAAGGGAATAACTCTTTCCTTTGTCATGATCCTCACCACCAATATGAGGACCTATTTCAATCATATATTCCAAAATGTTGTTCTGATCCTTCCTATGGACAATAAGCTCATCATAACATTACTCCCTATCAACCCCATCATGAACCATCCATACTAACACTTAAGTGAACTTTAATAAACCTTGACAAGTATGCACTAGAATTGTGATCATAAAGATGTTATGGCTAAGATGTCCTTACTCACCTAATTCATCATGTGAGAGAGTCATTATAATGAATAAAAGAATAATGGACACATGTTGATAGAGCTAATTGGATAAATCTCATCAGTGAGATGATGGATGTAAGTTCTTATATTCAAATCATTGAGGACAAGCTAAAAGGCCTTGAGGAATAGTAGGTCCAACTCCACCAATATTTTGTGACTTCATATACACCACCTCAGCCTTTGTATGTGCCACCCATTCCTCCTTAAGAAACCATTCTAAGTGCCCCTTTAAGTATGCCAATTTCCTCATGTGTTCTTTAGACCTTTCCTTCTTGTAAATTTATCCAAGAGGGTTGTCAAAGAAAGAAGGAGATTTTTGTGTAATAGCCTTCTATTGAGATTCAAGATTTTATCCTCCCTCAAGAACCCCTTACAAAGTCCTTCAAGGTTCCAAGTTGGAATCAAGCGGTGAAGTCATGGGTTGGGAAAGGTGAGGCAAATATAGATTTGAAGACCTAAGTTAAATAAGGATTTGAACCTATGCAAACCTTTGTCATCCCTCCTTAGGAATCTTCTTGTGTTCTTTATCCTCATGAAGCCACTAACCACCTTAAAGAGAATATATTCTTAGAGAATATTGATAAGTATATCAAAGAGTTATAATTGAAGACAAGGAGGGAGGAGGAGAACAAAGATAAAAAATCTAATGGACCTCTATCTTTCTCATCTTGGAACCAAATCATGAAATCAAGCACACCCAAAGTTTCTCAATCCCCGCCCCTCCCTCTTCAAGAATCTAGGTCATTTCCATATTAGAAATCCTTTCAAAGAAGTAGGTAAAAGGAGGAAGTGGTGATTATGGAAGTCAAATAAGAGAACATATAGCCTCCACTCCTTTCCTCTCAAAATCTCAGAGCCTTTCCTTCATAGAGTGCCATTTAAGAGGCAAAGGAATAAAGAGAGGATGTGAAGTTTATCCAAGAAGAGCAACTTCAGGAGGAAAATTAGGTACCTATGGTAACTTATTTAAACCTTTCCCATCTTGTTGAATATTTTTAAGGATCTACTATGCCACTCTTTGAGAAAAAGCTTCTCCTCTATGAGGCAAACAAAGAATATGTAGCTAAATAAGTATAAAATGAAGGCAACATGAGTGATCAATAAGAATAAATCATGATTGCGACACCTCTTGCTAAGGAAAACATGTTTTTTTCTTCCATGATGACACAAAGATGGAACAAGTGCAAGCATAAGATGAGTTAGAGGTTAAGATACAAGTGCAAGAATGAGTACATGATGAAAAAGTTGATGATGTACAAGAAAAGGATGTTCTAGTTGGATAAGTTGATATTGTTTTCCATAATTTCCTTGATAATACAAAATCTCCCATTTATCATAAAGGACAATAGCTTGTAGGTGAAGAATAAGCTAAAATCAAAAGCATACTTAGTCATCAGATTGATACTGAAAATGAAGCAGTGTTGATTGATTAATTTGAGATGTTAAAAGAAGGCTTGCAGCCTCATGTTTGTGGTCAAGAAACTGATATGCTTCCTTCTAACATTCAATTTGAAAAGGCTCCAATTAAACTACAGCTTCATGAGTAAAATTATTTTGATTTTTTTGATATCTTTCATTTATGTTTTTATTTACTTGAATGCGGTCTATTTCAAGATAAAACGAGTGCTATCATCAAACAAGAGTTAGTTTTTCTCTTAAGAGATGCCATGTTGAACTTTTCAAACATGGTTATCAACTTTTATATCCAACTTTAGATATCTCTATACTATTGGTAGCTAAGAATGAGCTCAAATGGCCTTAAGAAGTTATAATATTAGGTCCATCTCCTTTATAAGTCAACCTTATAGATATGTTAGAGGACACACATGAAGCTAGTCTATATGTTCATGATCAAGAGTTTAAAAAATAAGGATGAAATAAAGCTATTCTTACAAATTTCATAATTTTAGGAGTATAATTGAGTCTTGGAATCATGTCTATAATTCATACACCTAAAATTGGTAGTAGAGGAACTAGTTTCTTTCCTAAGAAAACATAAACATCCAATTGGTTATAGTTGTAGAAGAGAGATATCAAGAAAAGGTGAGTATGCTTCAAGGAGCCAAGGTTCACAAAATAGTTTCCCATTTGACCCAAGTGGAAAATACTTGTAGATTTCAACCATGTACATGTTAGAATAATTTTCATGCTTTCCTCTAAGTATTATTTTCTATCACATTTATTTATTGTCCCTATTTTGTTTTAGGTTAGTTTCCCATTCAATAAGTGCCTTGGGCACTTAGTTCTATTTTGTATATTTTGATATTTATTTTTGTTTCAAAAAGATGTTAGATCAGGATTGGCAATCAATATGTTGGATCCAGAGAAGAGACTCCATGCTCAATGGACTAGACTAAGCAAGATTGATTAATGTCTAGGTTCCATGACCAGTAGGCTAGTCAAAGAAGTAGAGTCACCAAAAATGTTGGCTATTTTGGCCTACATACCAAGCTTTTGCCTATTTTAAATAGATGAGCAAGGTCCCAGTTGATAAATGGATTAGGTGGCTTTGAATCAATCTCAACATAGAAATGGAGGAATTCAAGCAGGGTTTCATGATATCAATCAATTATAGGAATAGATCCAAAAAGAAGCCTAAGTTTGCACTTTTCCAAATTTTGACTAAGTATAGAATTCAGATTTCCTTCAAATGAAGTGCTTCATAAAATATTGAAACAAATGCACAAGGCTTAATTATTTTAGGAGTTTTGTCCCACTGTACTTGGCTAAGTGTTGAAATTATTTTAGGAGTTATGTTTCAATATTTTTGTTTAAGTGTCAAGAATTCGTTCAAACATTTTGTTCAAAATAATTTCTATGAAGGGTCATTTCTTTGAATTTGGTCCTTTGTAAAAATCCTAAAGGGCACTTTTTCAAGCAAGTGTCCCAAAAATTTCCTTGAAATGTACTTTTCTTTGGGAAATGGTCCAGTACAAAAGTTTTAAAGGATATATTTCTCAAGAAAATGGTCCACTTCAAGGTTTTGAAGGGTCATCCTATAGGGAAGTGGTCCATTGCACTTTTTTTGAAGGGTATATTTTTGAGAAGTTAGTCCTTTGAAAATACCTTGAAAGGTACATTTTTTAGGTAAAGTGTCCCCATCACTTTTCTCTAAGGGTTATTTTTTTAGGAAAATGTCCCCAACACTTTTTCAAATTTTTTCACCAAAGGGTCTAGTGTAGAAAGTCCAAAGGGTTAGTTTCTTGGGTAAGTATCCTCTACATTTTCTCTAAAGGACCTTTCTAAAATAGGGTGGACTAAGTCAAAGTTCCAAAGGATAATTTTTAGAGTGCAAAGGACCAAGGCAAAAAAAATTTAGACATTTTGTCTAAAAGAATTTCTCAAGGCAGAGGTAAGGAAAATAAGTTCCTTTGGAAAAAGTGTTTTGCACAAATCCCAAAGGAATTGTCTAGAAAAAGGTCTAAAAATAATAGCCCATAGAATTTATGATCCAGATAGGTTCACAAACATCAAGTTTGGGCCCTTGTAAATAGATGTTTGGATTTGAAAATCCAAATACATTCATGTCAATCTCAAAATATATCTCAAGAAAAAATCTATATATGCTTAAAATTCATACTCCATGGGATGTCATTCTCATTTTATGGGACAACAAATGATAGCTGGTAGGATGTCAAATTCAAAGATAGAGAAAGATAAATCCTATTGAGCTTAATTTAATGGTCATATGATCATAAATGATATTCACATGATCATAAATAATGGTCACATGAATGTTAATTGACAGGAGTAATGGAATCAATTTTGAGATTGTAAATTAGTTATTGGATTTCAAATGGTGGGTCCTATTAGATCAATGGTGCAAGTTCAATCATGGATTTTAGAATAATGACACATAAATAGTTCAAAGAGTCAACAAATATCAAGAGCAAAGGTGTGATATAAAAATGACACAAGCACATGAGTTTGGGTAGAGGATCGATGGATCATGTTTATTTGCCTTGGGAAGATCTGATGGTGTGAGTAGGGGTCAATGATTCAAGGATCTAAATTAGTTTTTGATGACCAATAACAATAAGGAGAGCCCAAATGTCTTAGACAAAGGTCAAAAGGTTGATTTTGGACCAAGGTAGGCAAACATGATGGAACCAAGATCAATCATGTTTTAGTTTGAGCTAGGAGTAGATATTTTAGGATCAAATAGTGCCATTAGGGACCTATAAAGGAAGCCACATAGACTCCAACTTCTATTGCCAGAGATAGCTGCCATGAAAGCAACCTTTCTCCCCCACTTGGGCATGTATCAACAAAATAGTCATGAGTAGTTTCACATTAGAACAAGGTGAAAATGACTTGATCCTACCATTGTATCTACCATGGGCCATCATAGAGAAGATATTGTAATAATTCAATGGACTAGAGTGACCTAGATCAATCAGGAAGTGTTTAAGTGAGCTTGATTTATGGAGGTAGTTGTAACAACTTTTCAAATGGGTTTGAACTAGTTTGATTCCATTTTTGAGTACCAAAAATTATCTTCTCTTGTTTCCCTTCAACTATAAATATAACCTTCAAGCTATTATCTTACATCCCTTAGACTAGTACAACTAGACTCTACTAGAATTGTATTTGACACCTCTTAGAGTAGTGAATATAATATTTTGCATTCATTTTGCTAATATGTATTTAGTGTTTTATGTTTGTTTAATATGCAAATATGAATGTTATATTCATTTTGTATGTCCAAACTCAACCTAAGTGCTAGAAATATTCTTTTCAGTTCATATAGTATGTCTCGGCATTGATCACTCAAAGATATAGTGAATGGTCAAACTTAAGTGTCTTTAACCAGATCTTTTTTCATTTATCCTTAATCTAAGTGCATCAAAAAGACCTCTATACAAAATACTATTGCATATAAATCATAGTAAGCTTTTCATTATTTTATTTTGTAGTTCACCAGTGTGTTAAAGAGTCCAAGCTTGTGAGTGGGTCTAATAAATTCTTGATGTATCACCACAGCTTATAATAGGTTCTATTTTATGCAAAATTCTTACCCCTTTTCACCCTAACTAGTCTTAGATTTAGAAGTAAAGGTCCAAATCATAAAATCTAAGGAGCTAGCCTCATAAAAAATCTTAGGTGTTAGAATAGTTCTCTTTCTATGTTTTTTTATATTTGCCAAAAGAGATAGGTTGGCATCCTTTTCAATTCAAGATAAGTGTTGTAGTTTTTAAAAATGACTACTGGGTTTATTTGATATGAAAAGATCAAAAGTTTGGCATTGAAGTTTTGTGTAAAGGAGAATAAAAACTATTGAAACCTGATTGAACTATTAAAACTCTTACCTGGGTGTTGAAATCATGATCTTGGCATCATTTTCTAAATTTGTTGCTACAAGATCAAGCCTTGGGTATTTGTTTTTTTGATAATAACTGAGTTTGAATCTTCCTAAGGAGATTTAAGATTTAAAAAATAGTAATTTTCATTTCTTTCCTCTCAAAACCATATTTTCATCAATTTTTTAATTCTACAAGGCTGAATTTTTGTCTTTAGAGGGAGTCTATCTCGCTTGCACGCATATAAAGGTCACCCAACTAGTTATTTTTCAATTTAATTGGATTTCTTAAGTCTATGGAAAAAATTTAGTTGTAATGAGTGGTTGGAACACTATTTTCCTTTTCATTTTGGTCACCAAAACTATTTTGAAGTGTTTTTTAGCTGTTTTAACCCATTTTTATGGGAAATTGTAACACTTTTATCTTTTAAACCGTAACTTAGTTTTGAGTTTTGTTTGTTTCAAAAGTAAATATTTTTTGATTATCTATCCATTGGTGTTATTAATTTTTAAAAATTAACTATTTTTATAAAGTGTCAAAATTAGGGGGGTCTTATAATATAATCTTTTGGGGAGTTATCTTGGTGCCAATTTTGTGCACCCTTTGCATTCTTTATAATCTTGGTGATTAGTTAGCATGGATTATAATTATGGTGTTGACCATTATGAGCCTTAGATTACATAATCAATGCACATGCATATGTCAAATGGAAACAATCATAAAGCGCAAAGGATTATGGTCTATAATGAATGAAACACAACACAATTCACATGGGAATTTAAAAAAATTCCACATCAGTGTAAATTTGAAGAATGTATGGGCTTGATTAGAGGATATGTGAGTGATATCTCTTGTTTCATTTTTATGGGCGTGATTATTCATTCAAAATGTGGACTAAGTTAAAGGGTTTGTTTGGGAAAGTAGATCACTTCAGAGTGATGTAGCTTAAAGTGGATCTTAATTTAAAAATCTAGTTATGACTTTGCTTCCATTGTAGATTATCTCACAAAGTTTAATCACTTATTGACACAGTTGAAGGGGAGTCAATGAGATAAAAATGATAAAGAGTGTGTATACTTAATCTTGTCTAAGTTGAGTGGCCCATTCCAAATCTTTTCTGCTACCTTTTCCTCTAGTATATATGCATTAGGTACCACATTCAAAATACCATATTTAGATTTTTTTTATGAGAGAATCACTAGGGAGGAATCCAAATTGTCTCACCTTGACTCTTCTACCTCTCAAAAAACATTAGTGGCCTCAAATCCTAAGTCTAAGGGAAAATCTAAGGGTAAAAATAAAAAACACTCATCCTCCACCTCAAAATGCACCTAAACCCAAACCATCTTCCAAATCCAAGAATAAATCTATCCTATCTTGCTCTTATTATAAGATGGTTATCCATAAAGAGTCTAGGTGTTTCAAAAATATGCAAGCCTTAGAGGATGTCATTAGAAAACACAATATCTCTATATCCACTCCTTCACCAGCTCATGAGCATAAGAAAGCACTAATGTTTTTAGGAGATCATAGTTATCTATTTTAGATAGTTGGGTTCTAGATTTTGGTGCTTCACACCATATGAATTCTACTAAGGAGTCCTTTGTATCTCTTAATTTTATTTCCACTTCCAATGTTTAGGTTGGAGACTCTTCCTTAATTTTCATTAAGGGGAAAGGTGACATACAACTAGATGGTGGCTACATCAATGATGAATTATATGTTCTAGACATCACCACCAATCTACTTTAAGTGTATCAAATTTTCCATTCTCATCAGGGGAAGACAATGACTTTCATACCACATTTTTCTGAAGTTAGAGCTTTGTTAGAGCCATATACACTCATTACATAGGGTTTTGTTAATCATAGTTCTTGACTTTAATATTTTGAGGTTTTTGATGATACTCTTTCTTTAGGGATGTGTTTAGTTTCTCATGTAGATTCTTAGTGTTGGATTTGACATAAGAGATTTGGACATCTCAACTAAATATATTTGAAGGAGTTGAGCACTCATATTATGGTAGAGGGTCTTCCTACATTTTCATGTCTTGATGTAGTCTTCCCTAGTTATGCATTAGGGAAACAACATCAAATCCATTTCCTAAAAGCATGTCCAAGAGATTTTATTCGCCACTTTAGCTTGAGCACAATGATTTGAAGGTCTTTTTGACTCTTTATTTTAATGGATTTAAGTATGCACTTACCTTCATTGATAATTTCTCAAGGTGTACTTGGGTTTATTAATTTAAGTGCAAGAGTGATTTCTTTTCTCACTTAAAAGTGTTTAAGGCTTTGGTTGAGAAAAATTCATTGATTTTCATTAAGAAGCTTCATATAGATAATGGGAGGGAGTAATTCATTTGAGAGGTCACTGATTATTTAGTAGCCCATGGTATTGTTCACTACTATTCTATTGCACATACTCCACAACAAAATGGATTAGTAGAGAGAAAGAACCAAAATCCAAAGGAAATGGCTAACTACATGATGCATTCATGGGATTTACCTCTTATCTATTAAGAAGAGGTATTTAATTATGTGAACTACATTCAAAACTATACACCACATCGAGCACTTGAGAATATGACTTTGAAGGAGGCTTGGTCTAGATCTAATAATGATGTTTTATTTTTCCAAATTTTTGAGTCTTGATTGGGTATTTGTACCAAATAATAAAAGGAAAGCATTATATAAGAATAATAAACCTTTGATATTTGTAGTGTATTATGAGGACATGAGATCTTATTGTATTTTAGATCTTGATACTAATGATGTTCATTTTTGAAATCATGTACAGTTTGATGAACATTTCACATCTCATGATTATTCATCTTATTTCATGCCTTCTTCTTTCCGTGATTCATATTCTCTTAATGATTCATTATTTAAGGAGAAAACTCAAGATATTCCTAAAGAGGTTATAAATTATGAGGATCTTATTCACACTAATGTTGTTACTATGCCAAGGTGGGATTTTACTACAATTTTTGAGGTAGTAACATTGATATAAGATCTTCCACCTACTCAACATCATTATGGACATTCTATGGGTACTCAAATTTTGTGTCAGGTATTATCTGGAGATCCATAGTCTTTTACATGAGATCATGCAATACATGAGTGGGTTGATACAATGATAGAGGAGTATTCTTCATTGATGAAAAATCACACTTAGGATTTGGTCACTCATCCTAAGGGAAGAAATTTAGTTAGGTGAAAATGGATTTACTGCACCAAGTATACAAATGATGGTTTCATTGACAAGTATAAGGCACACCCTCTTATAAATGGATTCTCACAAGTTGAAGGTATCAAATATTTTGATAAATTTTCACACATTTCCAATATGGATTCTATTTGCCTTGTACTTTCTCTTACTACATCACAAGGTTGGCCAATATATTAGATGGATGTTAAGAGTGATTTCTTACATGGATACTTACATGAAGAAATATATATGAATCAACCTAATAGGTTTTTTCATTATTCTTATCTTGTTTATCGACTTAGGAGGTGTCTTTATGGTTTTGAATAGGCCCCTTGGGCTTGGTATGAGAATATGGATTCATTTATTCTCTCCACTAGCTTTATTCACTTCCACTCTTATCCGATAGTGTATATTCAACATATTGGGGAGGACATTTTTATTCTAGTCTTGTATGTTGATGATATGCTTCTTATAGGTAGTCCCTCATCTCAGAATCAAACTATTCAGTAGGCACTTTTAGCCTAGTTTGACATGACAGATCTTGGCCTTCTACATTTCTTATTTGGTTTACAAGATTTCATAGTTAGATATAGGGATCTATTTGAGTCAATAAAATTACACACTTAATCTAATTCAACATTTTTTCATGGTTTATTTCAAGATAAATCCCTCTCCTTTTCAGTATAGAGTGATTCTCACCACCTCTTGTACTAGTCTACTTTGTGATCCTATATTGTATAGGAAGATGGTTAGGACTCTTATGTATTTGACCCATACCCCAATATTTCATTTATAGTTGGGATTATATCTCGGTTTGCACATGACCCTCATGAAAGTCTTTGGAAGGATACCAAGAGGATTTTGAGATATTTATGAGGCACTAATAATTTTGGATTACACTACACCATGGATTCTACTCATTTAGTTAGATAAAGTGATTCAAATTAGGAAGGTTCTTTTGATGATAGGCATTCCACTTTTGGATTTATATTTTATCTTGGTTCTTCACTTGTTGCTTGATTGAGAAAGAAGTAACATGGTAGTGCACTTTCATATATAGAGGATAAGTACAGTGTAGTAATTACAATGAGTCAAAAGGTTATTTGTCTCCATCAATTATTGATAGATTTTGGATTCATTTAAGATTCACCCACTATACTTTGATGTAAAAATAGAATGCAATTCATATATCTTATAAACTCATTGAGCATCATCATACCTATCACATTGATGTATATATGCACTTCATTTATCATTACATTTAGGATGGAATTCTTAGCTTGGAGTACATTTTGAATCATCAGTAGGTTATAGACATCTTCACAAAGCCTTTTGCATCACCTTGTTTCTTTTATTTTTGTGGCATACGTAGGGTTTTATAAGTTTTTCTTGGAGATTGTTTGTATGAAATCTTCCATCTTCATTTCATTTATGCATATTATACAAGAGTACCTTATCAAGCCTAGTTGTTGGGACTCATACTATGTATAGGCCACTATTTTTTTAGCTTTTATTAGCCCCTAGATTCACTTGAGGGGTGGGGGGAGTGTTAAAATATGTATTTCATGTGTATTTCTCATGTTTTCTTATTGTCTTAACTAGATATTTTGTCATATATTGAGTTTTTCCTATGTGAGGCTTTTTCCCACATAGTCTAGTTTAGTTCGTTATATGTTTTACCTTGCCTATATAAACAAGTTCCTACATATTGTACTAGCATGATTTGATATGCTTAATTTTTGAATATATATGATATGCCTTATTTTTGTGTTTCATATTTTTACCTTCCTTATAATGTTTTATTGCCAACACTTAAGATTTATTAGGTTGGAATTCCTTAACCATTCCTAAAAATTACATATCATTCATGAATATAAAATAAGCTTGGTTTGGCTTAAAAATAGTCATGTACAACAAACATTTAATTCCTTCAAATATCTCAACAAATTTGAAAATGTAATAATAATGTAATCTCATTCAATCAAGGAAGAATAAAAATAATTGCAGTCCAAGACTAATAATTACCACCCTACTAGTTTGAGGAAAAACCCACTCCAACTAACAACATTAAAATAGAAGTTTAAAATTAGTAAGGATAAATCAATTTCATTATAAACCAAACTTAAAATCTAGAAAAGATATATGCATAGATGAGGGTGTAGTGTCAAAGTGACTACCAAGAATTCCAAACATATGAATGCCATCATAAATAAGGAAGACATCAAATCTTTCTAAAGTTCCATTCTCATTTACATATGGTATTTATCAAAACAAGCTTAAATGGAATCATAAATAAAGAAGGCATCAAGCTTCATAAAATCTATCCATAAAATAAAACCCAAATACTCTATTCAGAGAAAGATAACTTTGCTACACCTATGTAGGGTTAAGATGGAAGGACCATGATTTCAAGACTTTGTTAAGGGAATTTAATGGTTTCCACACACAATTATGGTAAGGTTTATTAATTCCCAAAATGCAATCAGTTGATAATTAACAAAATTTAAGTTTACCCATATAATTTTCAAAATGATTTAAAGTTGTTTATTTACTTGGATCTCCATAAATTTTCTAGGGTCAAGCCCCATAGCATAAATCATAATTATTTAAACCCTAAATTTTAAAAATTATCTTACATTTGACAAAATTCATCCATAGATCAAAGCCAAATTAACTTATGCCACCCATCAAGGAAAGAAAATTGATTTAAAATTAATTGAAGCCATTAGAGATTCAAAGGGAAGTCTCACAACTTCTCCATGAATATAGAATGATTTTATTACATTTCATTGGATAAAACACTATAATAAGCCAATTTAACACTATTAAATTAGTTGTGTATCATAACCAAAAATAATTGTAGACCTTCATGGTTAAAAGAATGGTTTCCCTCTTCAACATGTTGCTCATTGTCAAAACGGCCCCTCTAATTTTCCCAAACATAGGCCCCCAAAGAGAAGACACTTTATATTATCCCCTTAGCCCTCATTTCCTTAGCACCATCTCCCTTCAAGCCTTTTGTGTCCCCCACACCATGCACTCTTCTTGGGGTTTCGACCTAATGCCATCCCATTCCCAAAAAGAGATGAAGTCCCCAAAATTGGGACACAAGTCAACCAAATAAAGAAATAAAAATAAAAGAGGGAATAACAAAATAAAATAATAATAATTGATCCAATGGATACCCCAAAATGCCATGAAGAATAAAATAGTAATACCCTTTTAAATAATTAAATCATAAAATAAATATTAGATAACAAAATCATTAAATCTATTAACAATAAAATTTGTAAAAAAATATTAAAATAATAATGATAATCATCCACAAGGTCATCAAAATAATATTAAACAAGGAAATCATAATATTGACCCATAATTATAAAAATCAATAAGTCATTATGTTGAATTACCATGAAGGGAGGTTCCACGATGGTGTTTCCAAGTCTAGAGACCCAAATGGTCTAGTCATGCCCAAAGATTAAAAATCTCAAATGTAATACACTCCACACAGCTTAATAATTAAGTGTCAATGACACCCAAGGAAGATTAGAAAAACATGAAAAATTAACTCAAGCACATAAGGACAAGCAAGAGAAATAATGATGCCAAAACTCATTACTCCAAGTAAGGAATAAAACAGAACCATAAATGCACTAATATAAAATGAGACCAATAAAATACAAAAAGTGATAATGAAATGAAATTAATAAGCTACAGTGGCTTGGTACCATATCATACATGTTATACCTATCAGAGTTATTTTTAACTACTCAATTGCCCCTTGAGTATACCCGAGATGTCCAAACCCACTACCGATCCTAGCTCATAGCCTAGTTGTTGAATCCATCAAATAAGACATTAGTAGTCCCTAAATTATGTCTATATAATAATAATTTATAAAAAATCATTATACATGAATTAATAAATTAAACATAATCATCTATAGTTATAAAGGGACTGGAGTCAATATTGATGATCATGACCCTGTGCATGCCTTGTGAACATAACCAACAACTATAAGAGTAATCAATGTCAATCTACATCTAGTAAAATGAATCCAATATGAGTATCAATTATGATATATCATAATCATAATTTCTACCCAAATCATCTCACATCTCAACATCTAAAACATAATGAGTATCAACTATCATTAGTCTTAGTGACATAAATACATGCTAAAATAGTCTATAATCAAATATCTATAAGGGGCAACAAGATTGGTTCGTGACACCCTCCCCTCATTAAATAGGATCCATATTAGTGACAATCAATAGTTAATCAAAATATTCTCTGAAAAAGTCCAACTAAATCTATTTTCACTATTTCACAATATCTCCACCCTTTGAGGATGGCAATGCCTTAGCCTTATCTGATTGGCATTCTTATTATCTACCATAAGGACAACCACATTTATATTACATTAGGACAAGTAATGACCTTCTTACTACCTTCATGTGTCCTTTATGACACTAATGTCACAGAAAAACACTTAACTAACAATATTATAGAAGAATATCCCACTAAATATCCCAAATTGGTTGGGACTTTTCCAATCTTATGCCTTAAAAAATCCATTAATAATATTAGAATTTATCAAAATAGCTAAAAATAGGTTCAAAGAACTAAAATACCTTTCTTAAACAAAAAAATTCCATGGAAATAAAATTTAATTTCAATATAGAACCATTGTTATTAACCATTCCAACCATCTATGAAGATGAATATTAAAATCACAAGCATACTATATCCCAAAACATAGCAGATTACACTTACCTTAATACATTTCCCAACAAGGGTGATAACGACACTCCCATGTATGAAAATACATCCATAGTTCAATAATTTATAAATAAATTATATAAATTATATTAGTAGTTTGAACATAAAAACTTGACCAAGATCATTAATCACTTGGTGTCAACACACACAGATCTACAACATAAGGTCAATGATTGTAATTATCCAATCCAACCAAATTACATCTATAATGATAATTAGAAGTGGAATCCTCCAATATAAACATTATGCCATATGCATACTCTTAAGAACATTCTTTACATACTATCCTTATATAAAGGTAGTAATCCATATTGTTATGGTTACTCTACCACATCATCAACCATTCAGGGGTTATTGTAGTGTCCCACACCAATCACAATGAATATTTATAAATCCATACCAAGCATAAAATACAACCCAAAGGCTTATAATATGTTATATATCACATGTGAGCTCACACGATGGTCCATGAATACCAATCTCACCATCCAAAATCAACTATCTAAGGGCATTACCCAAATTTCATCACTCTATCCAAGACTCAAGTGGGTACCTAAGATTTTTAACACCACCTGATTAGGGCTTGTGTTGTTACTTTAGAGTGTAAAATTATCATACATTCTATTTATACCCTTCAAACAAAACCAAAACATTCAGCCTATAATATCTCTAATAGGTATAACAAAAATAATATTTGAACCATAACATGTTTGCACTTACAAGCCAACATATGCATGTATTTCAGAAAGTACCACCTTATTGATTTTGCATAAATGTCCAAATATCAAGACCAAATAGTGATTTAAAATGGTTGATTTTACTATGACTGTCAGGAGGTGGAGGAAAATCCAAGAACAAACACACCTATTCTAATTCCACCTATTAGGATCTTGCTCCTCAGAAAGAGCACAGTATGATTACCAAATATAAGCAATTGAATATGTGGAAAATAACCAGAAACACAAGTAACTAGAATTCACCAATAGCACAAAATATGAGAGACAATACACTATCTTGTATTAACACTTTACAGAAAAGAATACAATCAAAGAGCCGCCACACTCTTTCACCTTACAGAGGTTCGCCACACCTCAAGTGTACAGTAATTCTTCTCACACACACTCTCCTACACAAAAAACGGTCCCAACAACCAACTCACACACAGAATTGGTGTTCACCTCACCAACCAGTCAGTAATAACCCTGCCGGTACACTAAGCACTCTATAGCACTTCAAGCTGATCTCTCATGAACCTGCAACCTGCAATTCAAAGACCAAACTTACATGTAGATCCCCAATGAGCTTGCAACAACCTGCAACTCACAGATCTTACAACTAGAAGGAACTCTTCCTTTCTATCTCATGCATTATACAATACATGCCAATGGGTCTATAAATAGATCCCTAACTTAAACAATAACTTAGACTCTTAATTTGGACAATTATCCTCGCAGCCCAAGACTCTAATTGGTCTCAACATGCAAACTCTTCGTTCACTTAACTAACTGTCCGTGAAACGAGCAGTTTTAGAACACACAGGCGACCGACGTCGGTCCCTGCTTGTCTGGTTCTGTCGACGTCAGTCGACTTCCTGTCGTCGTCGGTGGCCTTCTACACTGGTCTCTACCGACGTCGGTCCTGCTGCCAACACCAGTGCTCCTGGATCTCAACAACCTTCTGTTCCACTATTTGCAAAGGGTTAAAGCTTTTAGCTCCACAACCTAACAATCTCCCACTTGGAGATAAACAGCTGCAACCTATACTTGTACCTATACTCCATCTAGTTTGTTCCCTTGGCTATGTATCCCTCCTCAAGATCACTCTTGAAGACCAACCACCACAAATCCTGTAGTGCAAAACCTGTCATCCAAATTACCTACCACATCCGCATCTACAACCATGTAGATAAAGAACTTGACCCTGCATAGCATGTGCACCTGCTGCTGGTCCCACTGAACTGCCCTTCAGTATTACTCTCCTGGATTGACTCCAAACTTGTGATAACTCCCACTGCTTGGGAAAACTCAGGTTTAGTACATACCATGCACTCAACCTCATTATGTGAATCAAGACACCTGTTCTATGAACTGTCTAACCATCGACGTGCTAACCGGCCTCACACAATCATCCTAAAACAATAGTCAACAAGACCTCCATGTCTCTAGAACACACTCATGCCAAAGAATCTTGCTGCTCCCAGATTCTCCATGACATACACCTAAACTAGCTTTACCTTTAGTTCAGCAATACCTGTATATGTAACCCTGCAACAAGCACATCATACAGAAAATAGGATAATGTAACTAATATTATCCAACCTGGTAAAGAGAAACACAATGATCAAACCTCCATTGCCCTGCAGCTAATACAAGATCATATACCCTGATCTTCCATCTCACGTATCCATTTTCGCTCTTCTTCATCCTCAACATCCATTCGTCTCTCAGTGCTTACTTCCAGCTGGCAACTCTACCCAAAACACCTGTTTGGTTCTCCTCCAAGGAATCACATTCTCATCCATGCCAAGCTCCCACTATTTCCTGGATCTACCTGTTCTGCTTCTTTAACAACTTCCTATTTCTATGCCATAAGTGAGCAACAAGTAGTGTAAAGAAGGGAAATGACAAATTTAAGAACTTACTTACACCTTCAGTCCTCCATATGGGTGCTTGAGACTCCATGATAGCTAGTTGTCCACCCAAAATTCATCTCAGTAACCGATGCCGGTCACATCTCAGTCTACAGCTGACCGATGTCGGTTCCCTGCGACTGCCTCCTTGTCGACGTCGATTTCCCCTGGCTGATGCCGGTCCTTATCTACCCTGAGTCACCGACATCGGGCTGTACATAGCCGACGTCGGTCCCTGTCTGGACACTGACACCAATTTTCCTGCCGACATCGGTCTCTGTGTTTTTCTAGTGAGACCTGACTTTTTCCCATGAGCTCTTTTTGGATCAAACCCTTGTCCAAATCACCCTTGCTCTGCTCAAAATTCCTCTGCATCTTGTGCTGAACTCTATCCGTCACTTTCTCCTTGAAAACCAAGGCTTTCCTGTTCTTGTCACTTACATCGGATTCCTCAAGAAACCTCACCTTCTTCTTCTGCATACAAAAACCATGATCCATGCCTTCCAAATCCGAAAGCATATTCTTTGACTCAAGAACCAGCATCTCCTTCTTATCTATGTGACCAAGCCTATTAAGCCACATCTCTAAATCTACAGCTGAAGTAGATAACCCAAAAAGAGAATCAATAAAACAAGTAGATAGATAAAGTGTACCTACTTTCTTACCTCTAGCTACAACAAGTGTACCCTTGGTAACCTTCCAAGAGTCTGCTGTGAGAGTTACTGTGCAACCCTCATCACCCAAACTTCTAATAGAAATCAAATTCTGCTTCAGAACTGGGACATGCATGACCTCCTTTAACACCCATGTGTCACCTGTCTGCAATTTCAGGTTCACTTTGCCTTTGCCAACAATCTGACAAGGCTTACCATCCCCTACACAAATTTCTCCAAAGTCTCCCTGGACATACTCATGAAAAAATTCCCTATGTGGGGATGCATGAAAAGAGGCACTAGAATATAAAACCCAAGATTCTACTTTATCCAAAGAACATACCAGAGCATCTTGTGCAACATAATCCACAACATCTACTTCTTCTCCATGTCCTTCATGCTGATCTTCACCTGATCTACAATCTCTCTTTAAGTGCCCTTGCTTTCCACATTTCCAGTAGGTTATTCTGCCATACCTGGACTTGGATCTTCTGCCTGTCTTCGACCTTGATCTCCCACGCTCTATCTTCTCTCTTGGCCTTCCTCTACCTTCAACACTCAAAGCATCTCCAGATGATTCAACTGTGCTTTTCCTGCATATCTCTTCATTCAAGATCACACTCACAAAATCATCCACTTTTAAGACATTTGAAGGAGACACAGTATTAGAAACTACCATTACCAAACCTTCCCAACTTTCAGGTAATGAACACAAGATTAAGAGAGCTCTAATTTCATCATCAAATACAATATTGACTAAACTTAACTGGTTTACCAAACCATGGAAATCACTAAGATGGCTATGAACAGATCCACCTTCCAGCATTTGCAAATTAAATAAACACTTCATAAGAAATACCTTATTAGAAGCCGAGGGTTTTTCATACAAATTTGCCAAAGATTTCATCAACTCCACCATTGTCTTACACTATGATAAGCTGGAAATCACAGATGATTCAAGACTCAATCTAATAGATCCCAGAGCCTTCCGATCAAGAACCTCCCATTCTTCATCTTTCATATCCAAGGGTTTGCTTGAAACCCCACCCAGCGGTAAGTACAAATCTTTCTGATACAGATAGTCCTCAATCTGCATCCTCCATAATTGGTAGTTCTTGCCATTAAACTTTTCCATTCATAGCTGACTGTTTTCTGCCATTGCTCAACTCCCACTCAAACAAAAACCCTGTGAGTAACCTGTAATAAAAACACACTACCCAGATCTACACCAATCTGTTAGTATCCCAACCAAAAGCTCTGATACCACTTGTTAGGAGGTGGAGGAAAATCCAAGAACAAACACACCTGTTCTAATTCTACCTGTTAGGATCTTGCTCCTTAGAAAGAGCACAGTATGATTACCAAATATAAGTAATTGAATATGCGAAAATAACCAGAAACACAAGTAACTAGAATTCACCAATAGTACAGAATATGAGAGACAATACACTATCTTGTATTAACATTTTACAGAAAAGAATACAATCAAAGAGCCACCACACTCTTTCACCTTACAGAGGTTCGCCACACCTCAAGTGTACAGTAATTCTTCTCACACACACTCTCCTACACAAAAAATGGTCCCAACAACCAACTCACACACAAAATTGGTGTTCACCTCACCAACCAGTCAGTAATAACCCTGCCGGTACACCAAGCACTCTATAGCACTTCAAGCTGATCTCTCATGAACCTGCAACCTGCAATTCAAAGACCAAACTTACATGTAGATCCCCAATGAGCTTGCAACAACCTGCAACTCATAGATCTTACAACTAGAAAGAACTCTTCCTTTCTATCTCATGCATTATACAATACATGCCAATGGGTCTATAAATAGATCCCTAACTTAAAAGATAACTTAGACTCTTAATTTGGACAATTATCCTCACAGCCCAAGACTCTAACTAGTCTCAACATGCAAACTCTTCGTTCACTTAACTAACTGTCCATGAAATGAGCAGTTCTGGAACACACAGGCGACTGACGTCGGTCCCTGCTTTTCTAGTTCTGCCGATGTCGGCCGACTTCTTGCCGTCACCGGTGGCCTTCTGCACTGGTCTCTACCGACATCGGTCTTGCTACTAACGCCGGTGCTCCTGGATCTCATCAACCTTCTATTCCACTATTTGTAAAGGGTTGAAGCTTTTAGCTCCACAACCTAACAATGACCTCTAAGAGCTAGTTAAAGGAACTCTAACTCCAAAAAGTGACCATTATGCACTAAGATTCCATGACCAACTTATGGCACACATGGTGCACACTCTAAATAAATTAGGTGGCTACTTGTGAAAAAGGGAAATTTTGATTTCAAACCTATGATAGAATCCACTTATTTGTCCATACCTAGTCAAAATCATTATGGATATAGTGTTTCTCTACACTTAACCTCTTACTTACACCAATTTTCAGTATTAGAGTAGTGATGTGTGATCACACCACACAACATAGCATTATACCTTGGTAGATTTAAATCAGTATAAGTTGGTTTCAAGATGGAAATACACATCACACAAGTATCTTATGTACACAATACCACATACTAATATGTTAACAACATAAAGTCACATTTATTCCGTGGTATGTACACAAAATACTCATACAATAATTTTTAAAACATAGATCAAAGTAAGGTTTACATGATTAATTTTAGAGGTGGGAAATATCTTTACACAAGTAATTTACCATCATTCACATGTTCTATAATTAAAAAATATAATAATGTATATAAAATGCTCATATAATAATGCTAACACAAGAATAATATGTGAAAGTCCAGAAGGTTAACTAAATGCACATAATATAGTAAAGATACAATTTTACATGATTTAACATAATCAATGAAATGTAATAGTTTACAAGATACATAATAGTTTTACATACAAGGAGGAACCACATGAAATAGATCATCCATATGTGACTTGGGTATTATAACAATTATGCCAAGGTACTTTCACATCATAATAATTAACACACATGATAATGAAGCACAAGGGCCCATGACTCCCATTAGGTCACTTGATGTATATATGCCATCCAAATGACACCAAATATGTATCATATAGTACAACTTGATCAATCCTAGGGATATCATATTAGGATCACCTTCTCTTAAGGAAGGTTATGTTCTAATAAAGCCCATAAAATCTATCTCCATGAGTTTTAGAAATTTTCCAACAATGTTCACATGTCATAGATAAATGGTTCATGCTACCGATAATAATAAGATATCCCTAAAACTCTCTAACTTGCCCAAGAAAGTGACACACACTCACCCCACCAAGCCCTCCAGTCTTAAGCTACACCCTTGGACCTCCCTAAATATTATACCATTAGATGGCTTGCTCATGTAAGCTTTCAATATCCATGAAGGGATTATCTCACAATTTCAATAACAAGATTATATTGAAATTCTTCCCATTGACTTAATGTAACAACTCACAAGTTAAATGGTGATACTTACTTTGACACAACATTACTTTGGGAAAGGGTGAACTTAGCCAAGGCACAAGGTGAATGCTATATCATTACTATGGAAATGACAATTTCCTACCATCAACAAGTTCAATTGAACTCACAATAAACATCTTCATGGATGTAGGACACACACACACACACACACACACACACACACACACACACACACACACACACACACATCACAATAGACATTCCATGGGTGTCAAAACATATCCAAGTTCTAAATAGTTATCCTCATGGATGCATAACTTAGCCAGAATCAAATTACACATACCCATGGACATAAAACTTATCCATGGATATTATAACATCCACATGGAAATCAAACTATCAATGATCAAAATAACCATCATATATTGAAAACATATCCATGATCAACACAAACATCATAGATGCAAAACATGATCTAAATAAACTGTTTCCACTCAAAATTTCACTTTTCAGATTTAAGAGAAAGAAGAAACTAAAAAGTAATGGACAAGGCTTGGGAAGTACCTGGACTAAAGATTGCACACCGTAAATTCAGACGCTTGTGAGCACTCCTCTTTGGCTGTGGAGGAATGACACCTGCAAGAGAAAAGGAAACTTGGACAAGAAAACGTTAGATGGATAGGCGGTGGGTTGCCAAGCAAAAGCTTGTTCCCGGAAGTGTGAAAACTTCCTTAAGGGAGGTCAACCCACTGTTTTGATGAGATAAGTGACTGATAAAAAGATAGAATGCCAGAATACAGAAGTGACAAAGAAATTAGAAAGGAAAGAAAAGACCAAAATGATTACCTGAAGGAGCTGTATGGCTGATGACAGTCGTCGAGGTCGGAAATGTCACCGGCGTCGGTTAGCTGATCTACCAGCGTCGGATATCCTGTCGACATCGGTTGGGGTCGTGACCAGCGTCGGTTGGGGTTGTGGCCTGTAGTCAGGTCCGAGTTGCTTTCTGGATTGTGGATGGGTCTGGTTCGTGAACGGGGTCGAGACAGAGTTTGGGGACAAGTTTGGATGGACTGGGGAGTGGTCTAGATCTGGTTGGGTGCCTTATGCAAGGTCTTTGTTGACAGGGGGATGGGGAAGAGGGAGAGACATAGAGGACAGGACCTGAGAAGGCTTTGCAGCCTCTCAGGGGGAAAAATAGAGGGAGTAGGAGACAATAGATAAGATAGATTACTGAAAACTAAATAAATAAACTAAAATGAAACACATAATTGTGCTTACCTTTTTGCTGACTAAAGAAAAGAGGTGTTGTTGTTGGAGCCACGGAAGACTTGTTGCATGAAGAGAATACCTGATCCAGAGCCTTTGCACCTGTTGCTACTGTTGCACGAGGTCAAGACAGAGGAGAGATGAAAGCCAAAGCGCCAAGAGGGTTCTGTTTGTGAGCTCAAGGGTCCAGGGGCTGCAACGGATGCAGAAAGGGATAATGAAGGCTGCCGATGCCGGCAGTTTCACCGACGTCGGTCGAAGGGTCGCCGACGTCGACAGTCGCAGGATGGGCATAGAGGCTAAAAATAGCCTCTGCCCATTCTTGCATGCCGCCGGGCGAGGGGTTATGGGAAGAACGGTCACGAGGATGCCAAAATGGGCGTGGGGGGATATAATGAAGAGATTTGGCCTAATAAATGCTAGGGGGAAGGTGGAGGGATTCAAGGGAGGATCCAAGGTGGCAAGGGTAGGGTGGAAAGGGGGCCACTTGATTAAAATACTTAGGTTATTTTAATCAAATGGAGGCCAAGGGTTAGGATAGGGGTTTGAGGTGGACAAGGGGGAGAACCAAGGTGTAGACACGTTTGCGGTGTCTACATTTGCCCCTTTTTGTCTTGTTGGTTGTTCTAGACGAACTGCAAGACAAAAACAGGAGTTGGTTACCCCAGAAAAAGGATGAGGTGTTCCCCCCTCAAAGCGATAGTCAAGAGAAGGGAACCGAAGATCGAGTGTCGATTTGACAGAGAAATGGATAGAAGAGAGTGAGTGAAAATGCTGCCATAGTCGTGATTGCGCGTAGTCTACTTCACGAGAGGGTCAGGTCAAATTGTCGCATGTCGAGGGTCAAGGAGTGCCAAAATTGAAGTAACTGGGCCCCAGCATTTAGTCGTCTGCTGATCAGGTCACTCAATCTAAGCTGAAGCTCTAAATGGTCATCGTGTCCCAGGTATCCAGGGCTCAGGAAGTGCTCCCAGAAACATGAAAAAGCCACAAGTAGTAGGGATCAACTGGCTCGCGATCCTATACTTGCGAAGGGTCAAAAATAGTCTGCGGACAATTTTGCTAACCAGCCGTGAGGTAGCACACACGCAAAAACAACCAAGGCAACATTGGCTTGGAAGAAGGTCAAAGAAGATACGCATGATCTCCAATGGTCATTGGTCAAGGGGATGGATGGACGAAAGGATGCGGCCGAGCTAACCCTAGAAGACCCCATGTCAACTGAGTGCTGCCTACATAGCCCCTGTCGTAGGGGCCTCAGGCCAATGTAGTTCTCCCTAAAAGGGAGGAAGGGTCAGAGGGATTGATTGGTCTTGGTCAAAGTCGATGATTGGTCTTGGTCAAAGGTCTTGGTCAAAGGTCTTGGTCAAAGTTGACGAAGTTGGGCGTGATAAGAGTCAAAGAAGAGAAGGTTTGTCCATCAAAAAGACGAACAAACGGGGGTGGTCGAGCTAACCTCAGAAGATGTGGTATCTGAGTGCTGCCTACATAGCCCTGGTCATAGGGCCTCAGACCAATGTAGTTCGGACAAATTGAGAAGATTGGTCGATGATGAGATGTGGTCATGTGTCGAAATGATGAGGCTAAGATGAGGATAAAAAGATGCTATAGATGGTGTATTCTGTAGAATTGGTCGAGAGTCTTTCATCCCTAGCAAGTTTCCATAGTCGCGATGGATGTATGCTAAAAATGAATGAAGGTCTATTTATGCGTCAGCAAGTATTGGTTTATGCTTAACATAAATTGGGTCTGGTCGGTAGTTTCCATGTGTATTGGTGTCCATAGAAACTATGTGAAATGGTCTAGGATGATGTCAGCTGAAAATGATGAAAATGGCTGGGTTTGAGATAAGTCAACAATTGATGTGGCCAAAGCGACCAAAGTGTAGAGAAAAGGTGAAAGGCAAATCGCTCTTTCATTGACAAGGACCAGAAAGGAAGCACAGATAGGGGTTGTTAGAACAAAAGCCCCGTTCATGCATTACGTCGTTGACCAGTGTTGAGTTAGAACGGTAATCGAATCACTTTGACATTGAATTGAGCTCGAAGTCCCTTGAGCAGGTGATAGGAGGAAGATAGGGTAACCCAGTTTAAGAGCAGGAATAACCGTGCCCCTTTTTATAGGAGACCCTGAGACAACTACAAGCCAAGTCTGTGACTCTTTTTTTTTTTTTTTTGGTGCAGACTGATCAATGCGGGAAGCCTACATAGAGATGTCATTTGATGTAATGGTCATGTTGCGAAGCTGATCAATTTGGGAAGCTTCTAAGAAAAGTTGTTGTTTATTGCCAGAGTAGTCATAGCCATCCTTTGAGGGAGTGGTCTATATTTTTGCTTGATAATATGTTTGATAAGTTGGCCTAGCTGTCCTTCAAGGGATCAGTCTAGTAATACAGCAATGATAGTACAGCTGTCCTTCGAGGGATCAGTCTGTCTTTTTGATTTTGACTTGATTATAGTGACCATGGATATGTTTTGACATCTTGATTTGTATATATTGATAGAAATGAGAGTCACGGACAAGACTGTAGAAGTTCAAGGACGCCCCTTTTATTAGGGCAAAGCATCCATGCATCCTAAAAGGGTTGTAGAGGACTTGTTAAGAGGAATAGGGTTGAAAGGGATGAGGATTAAGAGGATGAGGATTGCTCAAGGGACGAGCTCAAGTAAAACATCAAGTGATCGAGCACTCGACTAACAGAAGAAAGGTCGAAGATGCAAGACATAAGAAGGGGTTTAAGGTCTAATAAGACCCTGGGCCATGCTTGTATGTTAAGGTCCGAGTCAATTAGGAGCAAACTTGCCCCACTTTGCCTCTTTCCAGATTGGTCAGGTGTTGATTGATGGATGTGAAGTTGGTTGGCATTGTCGTTGGTTGGTTGAAAAAGGTTGAATGTTTGGTCGAGAGGTCTGGTTGATCGATATTTGGCTGAAGTTTGGTTGAGACTGGTCGAATAATTGGTCGGAGGTTGGGTCGATGGACACTTGGTCGAGATGAGTGATTAAATGAGTGATTGATACGTGGTAGAGACTGGGTTGAAGAGTTGGTCGAGGTTTGGATGAAAGATGAGTTCCCCCAGCGGGTAGGGAGAATGTTTGAAAGATTGGTTAAGGTCGGTTGAGGTTTAGTGGTCAAATGGATGGTGTTAATGTCGAAATAAGGGGGTCAAAGGCGGCAAAGGGACCACAGTCTGGCGTGAGGATCCCGATTTAGGCGATGAGGTTAGAGAGGCATGGGTCGGGGTTGATGTTTTGTTGAAGAGGTGGTCAAGAGGACCCTTGATGAGAAGGGTATCCTTTTTCCAGTGTTGACGAGTGACAGCTTTGAGGGCACAACAATGTTTAGTGTCATGTCCCGGAGTGTGGTGATAGTGGCAGAATTTAGAGTTGTCGAACCAAGATGGCCTTGATCCGAGAGTTGATGAGTGAGGTGGTGTTGAAGGTTTATTGATGATGTGGTTGAAAAGGGAGGTGTCTTTCTCCAAACATTGGCGAATGGCGACCTTGAGGGCATGACAATGTTCCGTGTCGTGCCCAGGCGTGCGATGATATGCACAAATGCAAGTGTGGTCAAACCAAGGTGGTTTAGGTCCGAGAGAGTGATATGGTCTAAGAGGCGGGAGATCGATACGGGAGGACTGCAACAAGTGCCGTAAGAGCAAGGCATATGAACCTGCTAACGGGTCTGGATGTTTTATTGCAGTGAGGATTGGTGACGTTGGTTTGGGAGGCGAAGGAGGCATTGGTCGAGGGTTTGAAGGAGATGTATGTCTGATGGGATGAGGGAGAAAT
This sequence comes from Torreya grandis, assembly GCA_037957365.1. NCBI lineage: Eukaryota > Viridiplantae > Streptophyta > Pinopsida > Cupressales > Taxaceae > Torreya > Torreya grandis. The sequence goes on along the minus strand of JARHVA010001541.1, from coordinate 68,912 downwards.
GGAGGCAAATTGCCTCTGTGAAGGATGGGAGTGGGAGGCACTCCTATTAAAGTGGACAGATGCGGGCCCAAGATTGAAGGTAATGACGAAGGTGGGGGAGGAATCCTCCGATGTGGTCTATTAGTCTTCGTGTGTTTGGGTCGAGGGCCACCATTGTGCGAGGCGAGGTTAGATATAAGTTTGGGTTTGGATGTGGAAGAAGGTGTGCAAGATATAGCAATCTCAGGCAAAGGGTAGGAGGAAACCATGACTGGGTCTTCCTTGGTTGAAATGAGTGGAGAGACGGGTTCTTCTCTTGGCGGAGAAGAAATAAGAGAGGGTGACTCCTCAAGTGGGTAGAGGGCGTGGATGATCGTGCCTTCTACTTGTAGTTGAGGAGTAGGCAAGGTAGGGTCTTTGGATGGAGGTGGGCTTAATGGCGTTGATGTGGTCAAGGCGTCTTCCAACACAAGAGAGGTAGATGGAGGACTAGTAGGAGAAGAAGGTTCTTCATCCTTTGATGGAAGAGGTTGGTCAAGGACAGGAGGCAAGATAGTGCTAATCATGTGAATGTCATAGTCTTGAGGGTCATTGGTCGAAGTCTGGACGTTGTTTTGAGTAGGCGGATGGTTCGGAAATGGTTGTTTGAAAATGTCGATATGTTGGTTAGGAGGGGCGTTCGGGTTATTTAAAACAAGATCCCCCTTGTCGATCATGTCTTGGACGATGTTTTTGAAGGTTCGGCAGTTGTCGATGTCATGGCCTTGGACGCGATGAAAGGGACAGAAGTCGGACTCCCAATACCATGTAGGGAGGGCTTTTGAAGGGTCGAATTGAGGTGGTCGGATTGGAGGGAGATTGAGGACCCCCTGCTTGAGAAGTTTTTCCAAAACGGAAGCGTATGGTTCTCCAAGTGGAGTGTAAGAACGCTGAATGTACCATTGTTGGAATTGTTTGGTGATGCTTGGAGATGTTGAAGGTTGAGAGTAATTAGTTGACGTCGATGATGGTGATCTAACGACCACAGTGTTGGCCACTCCTTTAGATTCAGAATTGGCAGAAGAAGAAGGTCTAGAAGAAGAATGGCCATTGGTGGATTTTGCGTTGGTATGACGCAATTTGACCTTGTCTTCTTCAAGGGCGCGGAGTTCGAGCTTTCGAGCCATGATGAAAGCTTCATCAAAAGTGCAGAATGTCTGAATCCGCAAGGTAGAAGAGATGTGTCTGGCACATGCTCGAGAGAAGAGCTCGATGAGCTCAGGTTGAGGTAAAGAGAAGGAGAGCTGGTTGATCAGACCTCTCCAATGAGCGACAAAGTCGACAATTGATTCATCGTCAAATTGCCTAATGGAGTAAAGGTTTGTGATTGAGACTTGTTTGGTGATGTTGATCGAGAAATGGTCAAGAAATAGTTGGGCGAGTTGAATGAATGAAAAGATAGAGTGTCTGGCAAGAGAACTATACCAGTCAAGGGCTGGGCCAGAAAGGGACATAGGGAATGTGCGTAAAAGCAACGCATCATCATGGGCAATAAGATAACAGGCATGTCTAAATGCCCGTAGATGTTGTTGAGGGTCTTCCTTACTCTGAAAGCGAGTGAATTTAGGAAGCTCCCAATGGTTAGGGTATGGTCGAATAGGGACGGAAGGATGGATGGGCTCATTGCAAATTTGCTCATATGACAAAGTATTGCTTGAATCGAAAAAAGAGGCTTCGAGACTGGTCATTTTATCCATCAGCATATTAATGATGTCTACTGACAGATTGGCGGGTTGAGCGCCCCCTAGGTTGTAAGGCGCTTGGAAGAGGCTAGAGGAGGCGTGCGACATAGTCGGTTGTACAATGTACGGATGACTAGTCGCAGGGGCAGAAGTGGAGGCTAAAGGTGGTTGCGTTACGAAGGTCGAAGGTATAAGTTGACTGGGCACCACCAAAGGTGGTTGAATGGCGGCACTGGTAGAAAGACAGGTTGGCACCCCTACATTTGTGGGCGCAAGAGTATGAGGGGTCGAGACAATCAAGTTCTGACATGATGTAGAACTTGGTTGAAGTGCAGGTGGTTGAGGGGGTAATGAAACCCCAATGAAGGTCAGTTTAAAAATAGACGGGGAGGCTAAACTTTGCGTATTGGCCATGGTTGGGTTAATAGTTGAGGCGAAAGGCTGAAAAAAGGGTTGGGTGGTGAATGGCGTGGATGTCGTCGCCATGTCACCCGAAAGGTCTCGCGTTGGGTTTCTCACGAGATAGTTTTGGAGGGATGTGGCATTGAGGTCCAAGAATCTTTCGAAATCCTGGTCCCCTTCATGGATGATGGGAATTTGAGTCGGGGTCGGGGTCGGGGTTGGTCCTGTAGGAGTTCTTTCGGTCTCCGAGTGGAACTCCATGATAGGACTTGGTTTAGGGATGAGGTAGACGGAAGCGGTTATTGGCTAAAGTGGTTAAGAAGAGAGTCCTGGTTCCAAAAACTGTGTTCTTGCAGTCTCAGAAAACCAGAATGTGGTCTTTGATAGAGAAGGGACAGGTTTCAGGTTGCTGGTTTTGAAAAAAAGGACAGTGACAGAGACTGACGTCGGTTGAAAAACCGATGTCGGTAAGGAAGGCAGCCGACGTCGGTCAGATAACCGATGCCGGTAAGAAAGATGGCCGACGTCGGTAGAAGAACCGATGCCGGTGACAGGGGAAAGCTGACGTCGGTTAGAGAACCGAAGTCGGTGACTGTGTTTTCCAGAGAACCAAAAGGTTCTTGGAAAACAATGAAGAAAGCGTCCTCACTCACTCAAACAAACAGATGAGAAGAGGAAAATAGAGAAAGATAGACAAGCCTAAGCGATGAATCTTAAGAATTAACCTTACAAACCATGGCTTATGCCTTAGATGAATGTTTAGGGAGTTTGGCTGAAAAATGGGTCCTAGAAGAAGGCGGTCTAAATATGGTTTTAGGTGTTGTTTTAGGTGCTCAAAGATCTGTGTTAGGGTCTGGTACGCGGCCTGGTGCTAAGGAGCAAGCTCCCCTCACTTCACGATTCCAGTGGTTAGCTGGTCTCGCTTAGCCAAGATATACCTCGCCTAGAGTTTAGACTCTGCCAGAGAACGGAGTGGGCTTCCCCCTTGGTGATGAAATCCAAGTGGGGTCACCGGGACGGGTAAGGTATCCGCTGGGGGATGAATTCCCAATCGGGCCTTGTCTCAGGTAAGTTTTATGTTCGTTTTAGTGCATGTGGTCAGGTAGTGTAACATCAAGTGTCTACGGTTTATTCAATATGCGGCTAAGTTACTAGATGTGGACTAATGCAAGCACAAGTAGAAATGAAAGTGCAATATGTTTTAATGCCCAAGTCAAAATGTGATGTTTGTTATGAAGACAAGTTTGAGAAAGGGTTGAGAGTATGATGTTTAGACTAGTCTAGAAATTCAAGGAAGAAAGATTCGTTTTAGTCCTGCTTATAGTGTCATTGAGAAGAAAAGAAGGAGGAGAAAAGGTAAGAACCTAATGCTCCTAAATGAATGAAAAAGAAAAGGAACCCAGGAGGAACCTAGTGTCCCACCGGGCGTGCCAGAGATGTTTCCACTCAAAATTTCGCTTTTCAGATTTAAGAGAAAGAAGAAACTAAAAAGTAATGGACAAGGCTTGGGAAGTACTTGGACTAAAGATTGCACACCGTAAATTCAGACGCTTGTGAGCACTCCTCTTTGGCTGTGGAGGAATGACACCTGCAAGAGAAAAGGAAACTTGGACAAGAAAATGTTAGATGGATAGGCGGTGGGTTGCCAAACAAAAGCTTGTTCCTGGAAGTGTGAAAACTTCCTTAAGGGAGGTCAACCCACTGTTTTGATGAGATAAGTGACTGATAAAAAGATAGAATGCCAGAATACAGAAGTGACAAAGAAATTAGAACGGAAAGAAAAGACCAAAATGATTACCTGAAGGAGCTGTATGGCTGATGACAGTCGCCGAGGTCGGAAATGTCACCGGCGTCGGTTAGCTGATCTGCCGGCGTCAGCTATCCTACTGACGTCGATTGGGGTCGTGACCGGCGTCGGTCGGGGTTGTGGCCTGTAGTCGGGTCTGAGTTGCTTTCTGGATTGTGGACGGGTCTGGTTCGTGAACGGGGTCGAGACAGAGTTTGGGGACAAGTTTGGATGGACTGGGGAGTGGTCTAGATCTGGTTGGGTGCCTTATGCAAGGTCTTTGTTGACAGGGGGATGGGGAAGAGGGAGAGACACAGAGGACAGGACCTGAGAAGGCTTTGCAGCCTCTCAGGGGGAAAAACAGAGGGAGTAGGAGACAATAGATAGGATAGATTACTGAAAACTAAATAAATAAACTAAAATGAAACACAGAATTGTGCTTACCTTTTTGCTAACTGAAGAAAAGAGGTGCTGTTGTTGGAGCCATGGAAGACTTATTGCACGAAGAGAATACCTGATCTAGAGCCTTTGCACCTGTTGCTACTGTTGCAAGAGGTCAAGACAGAGGAGAGATGAAAGCCAAAGCGCTAAGAGGGTTCTATTTGCGAGCTCAAGGGTCCAGGGGCTGCAACGGATGCAGAAAGGGATAATGAAGGCTGCCGACGCTGGCAGTTTTGCCGACGTCAGTCGAAGGGTCACCGACGTCGGTGGTCGCAGGATGGGCACAGAGGCTAAAAATAGCCTCTGCCCATTCTTGCACGCCACCGGGCGAGGGGTTATGGGAAGAACGGTCACGAGGATGCCAAAATGGGCGTGGGGGGATATAATGAAGAGATTTGGCCTAATAAATGCTAGGGGGAAGGTGGAGGGATTCAAGGGAGGATCCAAGGTGGCAAGGGTAGGGTGGAAAGGGGGCCACTTGATTAAAATACTTAGGTTATTTTAATCAAATGGAGGCCAAGGGTTAGGATAGGGGTTTGAGGTGGACAAGGGGGAGAACCAAGGTGCAGACACGTTTGCGGTGTCTACATAAACATTTCCACACACGTATTAAATTTTAGCCTTTTAGGAGTTATAAAGCCACATGCTTCTCCATTTAACTCAAATGAGACCAAATTTATAACCAAGATCAAGTTCTTATATCAACTCAAGATGATTCTTCACAATTAGAGATACTAAGCCTTACTGATTTACTTAAGTGAATTAGGTACTCTTACTCTATATATCCCTCCAAGTTTAGGCCTAACCCTCAATCTTCTCAAGGTCATAATATTCTAAACATCTAATAATGACTCACCCATACAATTCAATAATAGATACCTAACATCATTCCCTCAATTTTAAGGGTGAAATAGTTATTACCAGTCTCCCATCGACTTGCCCATACAACTCAATAGTTAGCAGGTGATGCTTGCCATGACACAACTTGATTAGTGAAGGTTTGACCCAACTAAGGCTATGGGTAAGCATCATAAACTCATTATATAAATTTACCAATTTTTCACACACATCATTTCATAATGGATGAATTTTTATCTCTTTAGACTTGCATAAAAAACACTATTTAATTCACTCAAGAGGCTAAGTGCCTTTATAAAGGTCATAAAATAGCCTTATTAAAGCATATAAGATGTATATTTGTCCACACAAGGTAAATACTTATAACCATGGTTTAGTATGCACTCAATAATACATTGTCCCAAATCAATCTCAGCAAGTGTGGCATAGCCATACAACATTATTAATCCATCCACAAGCATACACATGCATGCTGATATAAAATAATTTTTCACAAAAAATATACACCTACATATTGTGTGTATTTCAGCCACTAAAAGTATACTATGCAAACACCACCCTTTATAAAAGTATACACAATCACATAAAAACTCAACTAAGTTTTCAAGAATACATTAAAATCAGCTCAATGTGCCCAAAACTCATCCAAAACCTTTAATCACAAGCTTTCATACTAGATGAAACAACCCCCAAAAAAATTGGAATTGGCTTTTACAGTACACAATGAAACTCCATTTAGGGCCTGCTGTATAACTTTGATGCAACACAATGCATCTGTAAAATCAACTACATAAATTACTAATAACCAATACCAGATTGGTTCACCTCAAACACTTACCTAAGGATAAATGTCATTAGGAAATTCCATAGATAAGTATGCTTGCCTTAGAATTATATGTTGTTCAAGGGGGTATTAGTGTGTATATCTATATTGATAACCATTCAAACTTGAAAAGGCACTTGCATTCTCTATCCAACCACCTAGGAACCTTTAGCCTTACCTAAGTGTCTGATTAACCTATGTGGTCATGGTTTGATAGTCTAATAGGATGCATAAATCATTCATGTATAGGATGCCAATAATATTATAGCCAACATCCTATTTATTCTAATAGACAATGATAAGGACCTTAACTATGCAATTAATAATATAAATCAATGTCTTATTAGCAATTATTATATAAAAATTTAAGATATAAGAGAAGTGTAACACTTTAGCATGGAGGTCCAAATGATCAAATAAAAGAATTCATCTCCCTAGATTGCTTAGGCAAGTCTTATCACATCATGAGGTCAACAAGTACATATCTCTAATCCACTTTAAAACTAACATTAAATAAGCTTAAGAGCGCATAACCTTTAGGGATTCACCCAAGCAAGGACCAGTCCTTATGATACCCCCATTTATCACTATACCAAGATCCAAAGTTCTTGGTAAACATTGCACCACCATTTCTTACCTGATGAAGGTCACACATAGGATATGACACCATAATGAAATAATTATTCTCATTAACTTAGATGAGACACAATACACTTAGCTCAAGGTGGATGAAATCACACACATGAGCATCCTATTTAATAAACATACATATGTCATTATAAAATTATTTTACTTCATATGATATAGAAATACCATCCCTTAATCTATCCATAGGATTCTTACACCTAAATGGTTCTTACTTGTCCCTTGGTTAAATAGAATTCTATTATATAAAGTATAGGCATTCACACCATTTAATTAATACATGTATGCCCATGTAAGATTACATCACTTAGTTAATTTCAACCAATAATATGAGTGACCAATTAGGAAAATTATGATTTAATTTCTCATAACCAAAGTAAAATATTAAGCCATGAATTATAGTGTAACAATACAGTTGTACACAATGTAAATTTGATCCTCATCCTAATTTAGGGATTTATTGCCATTCACAAGGATTATTCCATGGTTTCATAGCCATAATACAAAGCATACCCATATATTAAATTCCAAAGGTAAGCTTATAAAATTTGAGCACATACATCCACCAATAATCCAATAACCATCTAGCTTAAGAATGCCTTACCAGCTCATACAGATGATTTAAGTGATACTACTAGTTGAGATTCTGTAGATAAATTATCAACTCTAGGTCCTTGCATCACATTACCCAAATTAAACTAACTTATAATTTAGGAACTTCAATCAGCTAAAATTAACATAATGAATGTAATGGAAACAATATAGCCAACATTCCATTAATTAAGAGCTGAATTATGAATAGTTGAAATGATAAAATTTCTAAAACATGCCATATATATAAATCACTACAACACCCTTATTAGTGTGATCCATAAACCATAATATAGGTCCATAAAAGAAGACCAATAAAAATTCTCTATTTAATTACTTAAGAAATAAAAATACACTCATTAAATTATGACCACAACCATCAATACATCCATTACCATTATAAGATTTCCTTACTTTTATTATCAAGGGAAAACTGATTACATAAGCTAATTGCAACAATTTGTTTCAGCCAAGGTTATACAAATGTTATGGCCATAAATTCAATTAGGAATAACTCACATTAGTGTTACCATTTAATCAAAATGAAATAATAACAACACTAAAACATAACCAGTAAGTAAACATTTATTATTCAAAGGGTAATCATTATGGTAGTCATGATTTTAAAGTGCAACATACACCCCATAACCTCCATATATTTAGGTATAACCCAAATTTGTATAGTTGTAACTTAACATACACCATATAACCTCTATATATACAAAATAGAAATGCATAGTAGAGGGCATAACATCAAAGTGACTACCAAGGATTCCACAAGTATGAATGTCATCATAAACCAGGAAGACATCAGAGCTTCTGAAAGATCCATTCTCATTTACATATGATATTTAGAAAAACAATCTTAAATGGAATAAAAAAAAAGGAAGGTGTCAAGATTCATAAAATCAATCCATAGAATAAAACCCATGTCTATAATACTCTATTTAATGTAAGATAGCTTTGCTAAGCCCATGTAGGGTTAGGATGGAAGGACCATGATTTCAAGACTTGTTGAGTGAATTTACTAGTTTCCATACAAAATTAGGGAAAGGTTTATTAATTCACAAAATGTAGTCATTTTATAATTAATGGAATTTAATTTTACACATATAATTTTTAAAAGGATTCAAAGTTGTTTATTTACTTGTATTTCCATAAAATTTTATAGGGTCAAGCCCCACAACACAAAGCATAATTATTTAAAACCTATGGTTTAAAAAATCTCTTACATTTGATAAAATGTAGTAATAGATTAAATAAAAATTAACTTATGGTTCCCAACAAGGAAATGAAACTAATTTAAAATCAATTGAAGCCATTAAAGATTTATTGGGAAGTCTCACAACTTCCCCATGAATCTAGAATGATTCTATTCTATTTCATTGGATAAAACACTACAATAAACCAATTTACCACTATCAAATTAGTTGTGTATCATACCCATAAATAATTATATACCTCTATGGTTAAAAGAGTGGTTTCCCTCTTAAGCAGGCTACTCATTATCAAAATATCCCCTCTAATTTTACTAAGTGCAAGCACCCAACTGATTACCATTATCTATTCTCCCCTCTATCCTCCTTGCCTTTACATTATCTCCCTTCAACCTTACCATGTCCCCCATACCAAGCATTCCTCATGGGGTTTTGACCCAATGCTATCCCATTCCCAATAAGAGATGAAGTCCCTAAAACTTATGATGCAAGTCAAGCAAGCAAAAAAAAAAGAGGGCATAATAAAATAAAATAATAATAAAAATTGATCCAATGCATACCCCAAAACACCATGAATAATAAAATAGTAATGCCTTTTTAAACAATGAAATCATAAAATAAATAATAAAGAAAACATAAATTGATTATTTATAACAATAGATAATGTGATCTTCTAAAATAATAATAACAAAAATCATTAAATAAGTATTAGATAACAAAATCATTAAATTGATTAACAATATAAATAGTAAAAATCATTAAAATAATAATGATAATCATACATAAGGTCATTAAAATAATAGTAAATGAGGAAATCATAATATCGACCCATTATTATAACAATCAATAAGTCATTATGTCAAATTACCATGAAAAGAGGTTCCATGATGGTGTTTCCAAGTCCAGGGACCCAAATGATCTAGTCACACCAAAATCTTAACAATATCAAATGCAAGACACTCTACATGGATTAATAATTAAGTGTCCATGACACCCAAGGAAAATAACCAAAACATAAAAAATTACCTCAAGCACACAAAGATAGGAAAGAGAAACAATGATGCAAAAACTCATTACTCCAAGTAAGGAACATAACGAAACCACACACACATAAATATAAAGTGAGACTAATAAAAGATAAAAAACAATAATGAAATAGAATTAACAAGCTAAGGTGGCTCAATACCATATAATACATGTTATACCTATCAGAGTGACTTCTAACTACTCAATCATCTATCGATTATACCCAATATGTCCAAACCCACCACCAAGCCTAAATGGTAGCTTAGTTCCTGCATCTACCAAATAAGACATCAACATTACCTAAATAATGTTGATATAATAATAATTCAAAATAAATCATTAGACATGAAGTAATAAATTAAACATAGTCATATATAGATGTAAAGGGACCAGAGTCAATACTGATGACCATGCCCTAAGCATGCCTTTTGAATATAACCAATAGTTGCAAGAATAATCAATGTTAATCCACATCCAATAAAACATGATATATCAATAACATATAATAATGTAACTAACTAAATTAGCATATATAATATAATAAAATGAATCTAGTGTGAGCATCAAACATGATATAGCATAATCACAATAGCTACCTAAGGCATCTCACATCTCAACATCCGAAAAAGAACCAATATCAACCATCATTAGTCTTAGTTATATTAAAACATGCTAAAATGGGCTATAATCAAATATTTGTAAGGGACCACAAGGTCAGTTTATGACACTTAGATTCTAATTCAGTGTATCATGAGTAAGAGGTAACTAATTGAAAATCTGGTTCTGATTATTCACTATGACATTATGATTGGTGTTTTGAATAGTATTTAAGATCAAAAAATTTGGATCAATATTGGGCATGGCCTTAAATTTAGGATTTAATTGCCTATCAATGTTAATAATTTCAACATAGGCACTTTTTAGGTTATTAATGTTCATATCTCTACATAAGAATACTGCAATATTATGATACAAGGTGTTTTTATACATTTCATTTTTTTAGGTAGTATCAAGTCTATAATAAGTGGCCACATGACTATACATATTTTAGAATATTATGTTGAAGGCTCTAATTGGTTAATTTTATTGCCTTATCATGATGGTAAAATGATGGTATATCACTCTAGGGATGGTAACTTATCCATATTTTTGCATAAATGCATCATGATATTGATCTCATGATGTGATTGAGCTTTCTGGTAAGTTGTGGAATCAATCATATATAACATCTTGTAATTTAAATGGGAATAACTTGTATGTAACATCCTCATAAACTACATTTAGTAACCATGGATAAATCTTGAAAGGTTTAATGTGTTACTATATAGTTCATCCCATAGAGGGAGAGAATGAAAGAATATATTTTTATGGGTTCGTGGGCATATCATTGATGACACTAGTGATGATGATGGTTGAACTAGATAACCAGGCCATAGTAAATCACTGAGGTTGGTTCCATTGGGTGGATGAATTTGGCTTAGTAACAAATTTCCTAAAGACACCTCTATTTTATCTAGGTCTTTGTTGAACCCATATAGGTGATAATAATAATAATATAAAAAAATCAAAATTATCCCTTGTTAACCTTATTAGAGGATTTGGTGTATACACTCAAGTGTATCTTTAACAAGAAAAGATTGTAAGCCATCCTTATAAAACATAATAAAACCTATTGATATAATTTTATGAACAATAGGGGTTATTATGGGAAGGTCCCTAAGGCTATAAGATTAGTGAAAGATTTCACTTTAGGTTACAAGTTATGGGTATAATTTTTATAACAACCATGTGGTAGAATAAGACTGAGTAGAGTGGCTATCAATTATAGATGGTTTGGTATACTTGAGATGGATGGATGGATCTAACCTATGATGTAATTGATTAAATAAGGGAAAGGTAGGGTATAAATTAAAGGTATTTATGGCTCGACTAAGAAATAAACCCTTCTGAGATAACTCCCTCTATTTAAGATGAGAAAATGTCTAAGAACTAGTACCTAGTGTAATTACCATTATCACAGTATATACACATAATTAATCGTCAATGCTATTAGTTATAATATACTTAATAATTATCATTAGATATATATTTTAGAATTATAATGCATTGCACTTTTATGCCTATAACCAATAATAAGTATTAACAATCAATGAGCATTCAAACTAACAATTTGTAAATCTAAATAGTTATAGAACAAATAGTCACATGGCCTATTCTATATTATAATAACTTAATTAAAATTCTTAGTAAGACACAAAAAATTAAAATATAAAATCACATTAACACAAACTTATTGAACAGTCTTGAAACCATTCTTCACTTTTATTAATTTTAAAAAATTCTCCTTGAAAATTAATGGATACAAGATATGTTTATATAATTCCTAGATGAGATCATCCTTATAACATGTCTAAATAATAAAATAGGACCATATGGTCATGCATACTCTACATTTTTTACAATAAATCAAATAATTTTATCCTAGTTCGGTTATCATGCATAAATGCATAAATAACTCGATCCAACAAGGAAATCCAATTGACGATCATGAAATTTGGGTGGCACTAGTTGTTAACATTGTGCTAGTAATTGACTGATTTTTAGTTGAAGTTGGTGGAATCAAAATAACTATAAATAGGGTATGTCAATGTAGATAAGCATTAATTTCATGACTAAATTATATCAAGGCATAATTATAGTTATAACTGTAGTTGATACTAACTGCACATGCAAAGGACTGAGGATAAGAGGTACATTCACCATCACCAGCCTTATGGGAGTGTAAATTATTGTGAACTTAAGAAAAGAGGACTTAGTTGTCAAAACTTGAGCTTATGTAGATGAAGCTTCCACTTGGGTGGATGACTATTCTTGTTTATTTAGACTTTCATGTTTAGTTATACATTTTGTAAAATCCATAATAATAGAGTCAAAATTAATGACAGACCTTATAAATAATATGGGAATTATGTCCATCAACATTTAAAATAGATTCATTGAGGCCTTGAAATAAGTACTTAATTCTTTGGACTATGCTACCTTATCCTAAGAAAAAACTATTAATTAAATTACATAGTTACTAATATTAAAAATTATGATGTTAACTTCTATTTTAAAACTATTAGAAGTAGTTCTTAATAGGTTCTAAAATAAAGGTTTGGTGAACACTTGGCCCTATGGAGTGTATATACCAATTATGTGCATGTCACCAAGGATCCATTTTGCCTCTTACTCCTAGATAGTCAATACTCAAGTAATTCTTGAATTTATTTGTGCCATTCCATGAGCTAAGATATCTTGGTCATAAATTATATGCCAAAGTAATGTCCATGAGATATAACAAGTTAAGGTGTTGATATTGCTTATGTCTAGATATTTTCTCAATAAAATGTAGTTTAGCATTTAAATTATTTATTGATTCATATAAATTCACCACATTGTTCCATCATGGTTATGAATCACTTTACACCACCTAATAAAGCATACAATGTCATAGAGGGTTTTGGTTGAACTATGAACATTGTTTACAATGTTTCTTTAGGGATCTATTTTCCTTTGTGCCTCTAATATTTTATTAGTTTTCTAAATACCATGAAACATTTTATTTATTATTCCTCCAATAGTATTTACAATTGAAATGGTATATTATTTAATTTCATTCTCCTCTTCAATATTTTTATCCCTTTTTTAAGGGAGAATAATTCTTCTTCTCTCAAAAAATCTATAGGCTTACCTCTAGTATTCAAATCTATTTTTCTCACCCTTTTAAGCTTCTTTGATGATGCATCAAACTCTATAGTTAGTATTCATTCTTCATTAATCACTAGATCCTACCTAGTTGACTTATCTAATTACATCTTTTTTATCCATGTAGGAATCACTATGAGATTTTAGGGAGAGGTTTGAGTGGTATTTGATGAATTGGTCTATGGTAAATGCATGAGGGTAGAATAATATGGAAGACTATACTGAGGAGGTGGCATGAGAGTGGAAGGAGGTGAAGGGATTGGAGGAGGTGGAACAATCATGGAGGAAGGTGAAAAGTGTGGTGAGGAGGTGTAGGTAGTGAAGATAAATGTGGAATTACAATATCATCTTCAGATATATTAGTTTGGGAAGGTTTCCTAAAGACATATTTGGTGAGGTCTATGGATTGTTCAATTGAAATAGTTGTGAAATATATTGAGGTATCATGATTAATGGAAACTCAAAATTATGTGAGGATATTAGCTTGTAGGGTCTATGTGTAAAAAATGGTATTTAATACTAGATATTCAAAATGTGTAATAAGAACCATAGTACCTAAGTTAGGTAGAGGGAGAGTTAGTTGTGTAATGTCAGCCTAAGCTATACTCTCCAAATAATGTTTAATAAAAGTATATACAATAAACATATAGATAGTAAAAATAACATTGGCACACAAAGAATCAACACTTGTAATATTTGTCATACAAGATGAATCAGGAATAATTATGGGAATTTTTGGAATTACTATAGAATCATGGGAAATGGTGACCTGAGTCGACACTTGCAAAGGATATTTAAAAGTGACCATAGGTGGGATAACTAAAATACTTGAATAACCCAATATAGTATTGGATTTAACAATTGATTATTTTTATTATTCACTTTTTTCTATTTAAATTTTTTGAGTCATGGGAGGAGTATAAGTTGTATCCAAAAAAATTAGGGTACCTTTTTAAAAACATCGAATGAAGTGCTCAGCCCTAAGTCCTCTCTATAACTAATATCTTCTTCATGCTCATCTAGAAATTATTTTATTAATTCTATTTCTATATCATCTAAATATTTTAGGGAATGAAGGACAAACTTTCTCACATAATTTGAAAATGGAGGAGATGCCATCATATTTATAGAAAGAGGATAATAAGTATAACTTGTGCTTGGAACTTGTAATGGAAAAACTACTAAAACAAGTGGAGTGAAAACAACTTTAAATTTAGGAGGGATCATTATTTTTATTAATGTTTAGTTTACTTCATGTGGCCTTGGGAAATTCTTGAGGATTATTTCCTTTGATTTCTCATTAGTATCCTAATTTGTCTCTTCTAGTCCCTATCTAACTTGATTAGAGTCCTTTTCTTCTTACCTAATTTTGACAAAATCATCTCTTTATATAGTTGGTCATATTATATCATCTAGGAAATTGTCATGGATATTTAAAATTTTCTCATTTTCTTGTAGACTTTTGAATCATCCTCAACATTGAAGAAGTTTGATTCATGTTCTTATTCATGGTGAACATATTCTTTCCTAAATTACTTAGATAATTTCTCTTTATGTTGTTTTATGACCTTCTTAGGGTCCCACCATATAAGGTCAACCAATACAAACTTTAATGAGCTTTGGTGCTTTGATGTTTTGGTTGAATGGTCCTAATTGTAAAATGTTGTCTCCTAATGTTATGAGGGATTTTATGGTATTTAGACAATATTTCCTTCTTCAAGTTATCATCCATAATAATAGATAGTTGATAAGCTATCTCTTGTTTGGCTAATTTATCTAGTACAATCCTTGGTAGATAGAAATGACTAAAAAGGTGCCCTCAATCCTTATAACAATGTGATCAAGATAGAACTAGTAATCCCCCATTTTCCTAAGTGATATTTTGATTTGGTTTGACAACCCATGCATAGGTTTTCCATTGATGGATTTGTAGACCATTCGGTATAAGTTGTCTATAATTTCCTACATGTAATCCTTGTATTTTTTGAATACAAAGATGGTTTAAATCATCACATTTTATTTTTAACCCCCTAGGCTCCTAAGGTTGAACATTATCTAGGGTGAGAGTACCATAAATAACATATAATAATTGATAGATCATGTAAATATGGGCATTTTCCTAGTCATGTATGCATTCTCTCTATGCCTTTACATTGAAACTTATAATTTCTCCTAGTGGGGTATGTTTTTACCTTTTAGGATTATATATAGAAATGGGACACATAACTCATTCCCATGAGTTATTGATGGGTCCCCATGTAATATTTTCAATAATGCCATGGTAATATTATTGCCTTGCATGAATTGGGAAATTTTAATTTTCTCATTCTATAAGGGTGCTTCTAATGGCATTTTTCTAGAACCATTTGTTAACTACTATTTAGTTATATGATGAGGTTGGCAGTGGTAGAATATTTTTTTTTTCAAAATTTAAACATGATACATAGGCTATAGGCTAGGCACTATTATTTTTATGTAAGATATAATGGGTCCAAGCACTCATAGAAAAATAATTGAAAACTAGGACAACACAAGGAAATGGTTTTTCCATTGCATTATGGATTTTGACTTCCTTAATTACCAATAGGTCATCAATATACACTCTATGGTCCAAGGGACAAGTTACATTCATATTTGTAAGGGTATGTAGCTTGTTCCTCCATGTAAATATTTAATTAATACCCCAACTAGATTAGTCTTATTGAGATTTATATCTTTAAATTCTTTCTTGGTTCTAAAGTATAACTTCAAGGGTGTTGGATCCTAGTTTTATTTTTCTATGTTTGATAAATTTAAGTTCTATATCAAAATTTTAATTATTTAAAGTTTTTTTGTTTGCTATAGAGCTCTGGGTAACATTACCCATCTAATAGTCTAGAAAATATAATTTGATTTGACCTAGGGATGCCATATATAGTCATTTTTATTGCCTTGTGAATTCATTACTTAAATTGGAGCATAAGAATTTTAGAATGGCGAGCCTAGGAGAGAGGAGCGGACCGTCGGCAGGCCCCAGGAGGGACGCGTCCTTGCCTAGGGCGGGAGTTTCAGGGCTGGAGCAGGTCTACACTGGTGAGCGCTCAAAGCTGAGCAAATTGAATGGATGTTTATTACGCAGAACAGACCGACCAATTCTGGTCATTCCCCCTGAAGCTGTGCAGGAAGATGTCTCTTATTTGGCAGCACATACTCTGATCTGTAAATTCTTGGGAATAAGAATCTCCTTGAATGCTCTGGATGCTTGGATTCGACGGTCCTGGCAAATAGATGGAGATTTCGATCTCATGTTGGCAGGCAATAGTTACTTCCTGGTTAATTTTTCTTCTGTCTCAGACCGAAATCGCGTGTTCGAAGGGGGTCCTTACTTTTATGAGCGTGTGGGTCTGTTCCTTAAACCCTGGCACTCGGGATTCAACTCAACGGAGGAGCTCCCTGCTTGTGTTCCGGTCTGGGTTCGCCTTCCTGGATTACCCTTGGAATTCTGGAGGGAAGACATCCTCAGACAGATAGCCGCCATGCTGGGTAAACCAACTGCTATTGCGCACCAGTCGCTGGAAAAAAAGGTAATTTCATTTGCTCGTGTTTGCGTAGATATTGATTTGAATAATCCCCTTCCAGATTCCTTGGAAATTTGCATGGGTGCCTCTTCCTGGATACAGCAGATTGACTATGAGTCCATTCCGTTCCGCTGTCGTATTTGTCATGTCTATGGCCATCTGCATCGTCAATGTCCTAAAAACACTGAAACACGCCCTGAATCCGCATTGCCAAATACAGTACCTGCTGGTAACAGGATGGGGCGTACTACCTTTACTGAAAATGCTAAAACTCAGCGAGATAAAGAAGCTAAAGGGAAAAATCCTATGAATCATGTTAATTTGGCGCATGGCTCAGGTGAGCATATGGGCGCTGAAATGGAAGGCTTTACTACTGTTAGACGCCGTGGGAAAAGCAGGGGTCTTAAACGCAGAAACATTGACAGGCAGGTTGAAATGGCCTTCAACAGATTTGACGCCTTGGATAGTATGGCAATTGAGGACGGAATTCCAATTGTGCATCAGGATAAGGCGTCAGAGGAAGATAAACATTTTCCAGCTTCTAATGAGATACAGGACATGATGATACAGACGGACTCAGGTGCTCTTTTAAGGATGGAAATGGAATCACAGGTGGCTGACTTGGCTCAGCCAGAGGAGGTAACTAAGTGGGCAGATTTGGTGAAGGAGGTGGATGCGGGCAGGAAAGATAAAGGACCATCCTCAACACTGGGATTAGCACAAAGACCTTTCAAGAAGGGCTCCTCTTCCATGCCTTCTAAAGCTGGAAGAAGGAAAGACCAAGAGCGACTCAGGCTTACAGGTGACTTATTGGTGGAATCAGGGGTTGTTAAAACCTTAGATGAGCACTTCCCCCTACCATCCCAATGATTGTCTTATCATGGAATGTGAGGGGACTGAATAGCCTCCCCAGACAAAAGGCTGTTCGCAATTTAGTTCATGAACACTCTCCGGATATTTTATGCATCCAGGAGACCAAACTGGCGGTTGATTTAATGTTTGCATGTATGGCTAATATCTGGCTTCTCGGCCAGTGCCAATGCATAGGAGCTCTAGGGAACTCGGGAGGTCTTGCTTTGTGTTGGGATCCGAGGAAAATCATGCCAATCCTTTGGGTTTCTTCCCTATCAGCTCTTTCTGTGGTGGCCTCCTCCATTGAGACTGGGGAGATAATTCTGGTTACAAATGTGTACGCTCCTACTGATCTTGAGGGACAAACTCAGCTTTGGGAACATATTAGCTACGTCCGAAAATGTCATCCGTACCTCCCTTGGATTGTTGCTGGGGATTTTAATGCAGTCATGTGCTTGGAGGAGAAGAGAGGGGGGCTGCCTAGGTTGGGCCCCTCCTCAGATTGTTTACGGCACAATGCTGAAGCTCTCCGCCTTTCAGATGTTAAACCATTGAATGGAAGGTTCACATGGAACAATCGAAGAGCGGGTAATGCTGCCATTTCTGAAAGGCTGGATAGATTTTTTGTTTCTTGTTTTTGGCAATCTACTGCTGTTTCACTTACCTCAGAAATCTTGGATTGGAGTGGGTCTGATCATTGGCCTATCAAGCTGTCCTCTAGACATATTGTTGCGCCCAAAAAGCCCCCCTTCAAATTCCAATTAATGTGGCTTCGGGATTCAGCTCTGCTTGACTCTATCCGGGTGTGGTGGAAGCAAGGTAGCCCAGCTTTTGGAACAGCAATGTACTCTTTCCAGAAAAAGCTTCAGTATGTCAAAAGGAAGCTGCAAATTTGGAACCGGAACAGCTTTGGTAACTTACATTGCATGAAGAAGCAGGCCCAAGCGCGGCTTGATGAGACAACCAGGCAAATAAGAGAGTGGGGTTTTTCGGAAGAGCTCCGTCAGGAGGAAGCTAAGGCTGTTACTAATTTAGCTGAATGGGAACTAAGGGAGGAAATATATTGGAAGCAGAAGGCTCGCATTGACTGGCTACAAGTTGGGGATAAGAACACTGCTTTTTTTCATAAGTCTGTCCAAGGTAGGCGTAACAGCAACTTCATCTCCTCTTTGACTTCTCAAGAGGGAGTGCGCCTCTCCTCTTCTCATGATATTTCTCAGGAGGCTGTCCGGTTCTTCTCGGAACTCTTTGCTACGGATCCTCCGCCAGAAGGGTTGGCTGAAAATTCAGTTCTATCTTGTATTCCCCCTCTGGTGTCTGTGGAGATGAATGCTCACCTCATGAGGCCTATTAGTATGATGGAGATTGAGGAGGTTGTCTTCAACATGAAGAGAGGAAAAGCCCCTGGACCGGATGGTTTCCCCGCTGAGTTCTTCCAGGATTTCTGGGATATCATTAATCATGATTTGCTGAATGTGATCCAGGAATCTTTTGCTAACAAAGAGATGCTGAGAGCTTTGAATGCCACATTCCTGGTGCTTATTCCAAAGACAGAGCAGGCTCATAGGCTTGATTTGTTCAGGCCCATAGCTCTTTGCAATGTCATCTATAAAATCATTTCCAAGCTCATTGCTCAGAGACTGAAAGGATACCTGCCCTGGCTTATTTCTGAAGAGCAAGGGGGATTTGTGGCTGGCAAACAGATTTTAGATGGAGTGGCGATTGCCGCGGAAGCCATCCACTCCATGAGTACTTCACAGGAGCGTGCTATGTTCATCAAGCTGGATCTTGCTAAAGCGTTTGACCGTGTTAGCTGGAGATTTCTCCACAAAATCCTGCTGGCTTTTGGGTTCTGCCAGGAGTGGATTGATTGGGTCCTTAGCTGTGTTACCACGCCCTCCTTCTCGGTCCTGATTAATGGGGCACCGTCTGAGCTATTTGGAGCGACGCGCGGCCTTCGCCAGGGAGACCCGTTATCTCCCTTCTTGTTTATTATTCTGGCTGAGGGTCTGGGGCGGCTTCTAAAACTTCGGGTTTCCCAGAACGCCCTGCATGGGTGGCGTTGGGGGAATGGGAGTACTATCCTTACTCATCTGCAATTTGTGGACGACACCATCCTGACGGGCAGAGCGCGTATTCGCGAGGCGGATTCTTTTCGGTCCACCCTGGATTGTTACTTGGCGGCTTCTGGGCAGAAAATCAATGATCATAAATCATCGGTCTTCTTCTTTAATACTCCTGTCACTATCCAGCGAAGGATTACTGCCATACTTCGGTTCCAGATTCATACCCTTCCTGTGATCTATCTTGGTATTCCTATCGTTGTGGGGAGGCAGCCTAGGCTGTTCTGGCAAAACATTCTTGACAAACTTAGGCAGAAAGTAGGCCACTGGACTCATAGGTGGCTCTCCACTGCGGGTAGAGTGATCCTCCTTCAATCGGTTATTCAAGCGCTGCCCATCTATCGTTGCATGATTCAGGCAGCCCCTGTCTATTTCTTGAAGGAGTTTGATGCTATGTCAAGACAATTTCTCTGGAGTGGTAACCTGCAAAACACTAAGTGGAGCCTCATCAACTGGGACACGGTCTGTCGGCCTAAGAAAGAGGGAGGTCTTGGATTGCGGTCTGCCACTCTTGCTAGTCAAGCCCTTGCGGCCAAGTTATACTGGAGGTGGTGTTCTAGCCCCTCTTCTCTCTGGGCCCGTATCCTTGCTGGTAAATACTTTGCTGGAGCTGATTCTCATGATATTCCTAGGCTCCCTCTTGAAGGGAGTGGTTCGATGGTTTGGAAAACTCTTAAGCTCGGGGCGCAGCTTGTTAAAAATAGTCTCTTCTGGGTCTGCAAGAGTGGTCGTGAGGCCCTTTTTTGGAGTGACTCTTGGGATGGTTCGCCTCCCCTGATTTCCTCTCACCCGCATTTACAACAGCTTTGTGATGCTTTTCACTCAGCTGGATGGGTTACTGTGGCACATTATAAAGAGCAGGTTGATATGGGGTTGACCTTTGGGTACAAGTGGAAAAGCTCCTCTGGCTGGCCGCAGGGAGGCTCGGAAGAGGAGAGAAATGAATTATCTCAGATTCTTGGCTCCAGAGGCTGTTGCTCCCTTCAGGGACGTGATCTTCTCGCTTGGGGGGGTGATGCCACGGGGCAGTATACTGTTGCAGCTGGGTATAAGGCCCTGGCGAATCAATTATTTGATGAAGGGCAGTTCCTGTGGGGGAAGAGTATCTGGAACAGGGCTGCTTGGCCGAAGTGTAATTTTTTCCTATGGCTGCTTACTTATAGAAGATGTCTGACCTGGGATAACTTGTGCAAGAGGGGTTTTCAAGGACCTTCTTTATGTTTTATGTGTCATAACAATGGGGAAACAATTTCTCATCTTTTTTTCCAATGTCAGTATGCCAGACAGATTTGGCATTTGTGGTGGGCGGCCTGGAAGATTCCCTGCTGGCATGTTTTGTCTTTGAGTGAATTCTGGAGCAAACTTGGGAAAGCTCCCTCTAATATTTCTCTCCTCCAAACGGCTTGGCAGATTGGGCCTTCTTTCATTTTATGGAACCTCTGGATTGAGCGTAATAGGAGAGTCTTCAGAAACGCCCAGCTGGAGGTGCACGCTCTGTGGAACCATATCACCTTGGCGCTCCTGGAGACTTTGCAGGCTAAGGATGATTGGGCGTATGACTTGGACCAGGAGGTTGCTGAGTTCTGCACGCGCCTGGGGCTGGACCCGACCCTGACTCGCGCGCCTAAGAGTGGCTGCAGCTCGACGCCTGGCAGCAGACATAAATTGCGGCCTGTGAACAGACTTGGTCGCTGGAGACGCCCCCCACATGGGATGATAAAAATAAACTTAGATGGATCCTCCCGTGGGAACCCTGGTGAGGCTGGTATCGGGGGGGTCGCTCGTGACAGTTCAGGGAAAATCCAGCATATTTTTTCAATTCACAAAGGCTTTCACACTAACAACCTCATGGAAGCCTTGGCTGTTCTGGAGGCGGTCCACCACTGCTGTGTTCAGGGGTGGAATAACATTATGTGCGAATCGGATTCCCAGGTAGTGGTCAATCTTCTGAACAATGGTATCCCTGAGAAGATGGACTGGCAAATTCAGGTGGTTATTCAACAAATCTTGCAATTAAGCTCTTCTTTGAGCTCGATTTCTTTCAATCACATTCCCCGCGAGTGGAATAAGGTTGCAGACTGTCTGGCCAAGTGGGCCTCGGAGAATGGGCCTACGTGGAGGATTACTGAGTTACGTTTGCTTCCTATGTCTTTTTATCAGCAATTGGTCCATCTGGTCGACCAAGACAATGCTTTGTAACTTCTGTTTTTGGCTTTTTTAATATATTTTTACCCCTCGTTTAGTTAAAAAAAAAATTCATTACTTAAATTATACATTCATGAGAATTAATTGTAGAATATGGTCATTGTTACTAATCCATCAAATTTGAATTTTATTTTGATGGTGTTATATTTCATAGGTTCTCTTGACATATGTCACTTTATCACCATTTTTAATCTCTTAGTCATCCTATATACATTGCCTCTTTTACACATGTTACCATATCACTATGTCCTAAAATGTAACTTTCGTGTAGTTAAGAGACAAGTTCTTTGCCTCCCATAAAAATTTCCACTTTTAGGACCTTCTCTTCAAAATCCATCATTTACAACACATAAAGAGGTTAAATTTACATGAATTCCCAATGAAAAAACCTCAAAATCCACTTGGATACCTTTTTTTCAATAATTCCATCCTCAAACAACATTGACAAAAAATGTTATCAAAATGCAAGCTATAGTTGGAGATATATATCTTCACAATCTCATTGTTGAAAACTAGGATCACCACCATGTCAGGGTTAGAAATTAAACTTTAGTACCACATTCATAGAATTCAAGTATTCTTGATTAGGAGATAGAGCACCCATTCTATCCTCAAGACAAAATTTCCCTAGATAAGGTAAAACAGTCAATTATCTATATGAATCAAAAGCTTTTCTTAGCTTCAGGAATATGGAATTCCCTAATAATGATGCTAACCAAGTGAAGGTGTAAGATACTTTGGCATGACTAACCTAAAAAAATATTTTAATGTTTTAATATTTTAGGACTTAATGAATGTAAATCCTATGTTATTAAAGAGTTGAGCATAGTACATCAAGATAAAAATATGTAATAAATAATACCACTAATTTGTTATAAAAATGACTTAATTTGGCCTTTTTAAAAATAAAAATAAATAATTCAAATAAGAAATAAGATGGAAAATGATTGAGATGGATCATCTGAAGGATGAAAACTAAGGTAGAGTCTAGTTTGAGTGTCAAAAATAAGATCTAGGTGTCAAAACCCCTCCTAGATAATTACATCTTAATTGTACAATAGTGTCATGTGGTGCTAGTGTCCCTATTTTGGTGGTAGTGTCCTCTATGTAGGACTTTACCAAGCATCTAAGTGTACCTATTTATGGATATGTAAGGCTTTTGCCTATATGTACAAGTTTTGAAGCCATTCATATTACCTATTTTGACTAAATTTGTGAGAAAATCTAAATCCTCCATGTTTTTAGGGCATCTAATTGATACAATCTAAAAAGTGTGTTTGTTATTATGGTATGATGGACATATTTAACAGCCCATTGTGAAGAGATTTTCCTACATACCAATACTTTGAAGAGGGATCAAGCTCTATGTAATTATCCCCACCTAAGTTTTATTGCAAAAGTAAGTGAAGACAATATGATAGTTGACTTGAGTTATTTGAATGTGATTGAGACTAGAAATCTAAGTACTCTAAGCTTATAAATGTTGTAGATGGTATTATGCATAAATAGTGTATAATAGGGATTGATAAAATTAATTTTACATAACTTATTCTAAGTTTACATATGTAATTTGCATCTATTTCCATATAATGGTTAGAGGTCTAAAAATCATATATTTATATTCTTTTGGGTCTTTTATAAGTGCTAAAAGTGGTCTAGGATGACTTGAGGAGGTCTAAGATTTGGAAATATATTTATTTGTGAAAAGAGGAGAGAAGGGATATTAACACCATTATTGTAACAGTAGCACCATGTGACACTACTACCCCTATTATGTTGCTTTTGTCCAAGAGGCAGAACACTAAGTACGAAGTGCCATGATGTAAACATGAAGGTCTAGTATTGATTTAGGGATGATGAGGGGCACTTACGACCTGTACTAAGGTTGGATAAATGTGATAATAGGCTCTAATATAGGTCTAGGTATAAGTTATGGATAGGTGGTCTCAAGTAGCATTCTTAGCACTCAAGTGTCACTTTTAGGTGATTAAATTTACCCCCACTTTTATTATATAAATAAAACAAATCAAAATAACTAGGATAAAGGAAAAAGAGTGGACTTAGACTTACCTAAGAGGTGGAGCCTATGAATATGGGTATGACTATGAGAAGCATGCTCTAATGCATGTCCTACAAGTGAAATGTGTATAAATTAGTCCTTACTTAAGAGATATCAAAAGTAAATAAAAAATTAGGTAAAGAATTAAAATTGATTAAATGGATAAGAGAAGAAAATAATGAATACACCTCACTAGGTACATGAAACAATACCTAAACCTAGTGATAAACTATGTGTGTGTATGTATAGTGATCAATTGGTGAATAACTTAGAATAAACTAATGGCTTGATCAATCCTTGTGTATGTGTGGATCAATAACTCAATTTGATTTTGAATCCATCATTGCCCATTATTTCTCTCAATTTCAGTTTATTTTCTATTTAAAGAAGAAGCAAGCAACTAAATATGGGTATGGTAGAAGAACCTATTTATTTGTGTGCATGTGATCCAAATGATTATGAAGAGCTCCTCTTTATCTTGGAAAAAATGACCTATAAATAAGAAAGGACTAATTCAAATGGATTTTTAGATGGATAGTAAGGTGGATTGCCTAGCATAAACTAGATCCAAGAAGCATGAGCTTACTAGGAGGCTATCAATTCACTCTCTTAGAATAGTTAAGTTGAAAGAAATAAAGATGAAATAATTGCATCAAATGATAGAAAAGACTGAAAGGAAAAGCAAGAATAAATAAATGCTTGATAAAGGAAATTGACTAATTACAGTAATAAGTAGGTCAATACTAATGTTAAATGGGTTAGGTTGTGTTCAAAAAATAGGTGGGGACTTTGTGAATAGGAAAAAAGACATAAAGTGGAATTTGGTTGAGGATAAGTAGGTGGAAAAAGCTATTTATTATTTCCTACCTTAGTGACCATCGATAGTTAGGATGACCATTAGTGGTTAAGGTAATAATTAGAAGTTGGGTGACCATCAATGGTTGAAGGTGACTATCGATGATTGTTGTGGGTTCTAAGAAGCATTGCAAAAAGCTTAAGTTGATGAGGTTAGTGATAAGGTATAAGGTAGAATATTGTTAAAGGTCTAGCTTGAGATAGGAGGTTAAAAGATATGATGTAGAAGGGTCTAGCTCAAAAAATAAATAATTAGAATGTGAAAAATATAAATATACTTAACTAGTTATTTAATAGTTGGTCGCTGATCTAGAGTGATTTTGGCAGAGTAATAGTACATTACCTAAAGAATAATTTTGACATAGGTTTAGGTCTCTGTCATAGTTTTTGACTTGCTAAAGAGAAGACCTACAAAGAATTTATTAATACTAGAAGCTCTTAATAACTACTAGTTGATCACTTGATTGCCTAATTGTAAAATTCCTAGATGGATCGATTCCTTTTTCACCTCTTGCTCCTCTCTTTTGATAGACAAAAGAGATGGAGGTGTAGGTTCTAGAAGGGGTGAAAATCATTGCATAAATTTAATTCTTGATGCATTATCTCACTTCATGAATTTAATTGTTATGTGTTTAGGTTCACACACAAACAAAGTTTGAGTGTTTAGGTGGTAGGGACCTAACCATCAATGGTCAAGGGTTAAAGGTCAAGAGGGGTAAAAAGGGCAGGTTAGTGAGTTGGTTTAGCTAGTTAGTTAACTTGACTCAAGCCCATGGTCATAAGCTAGGTAATGGTCCAATATAGTGGTATTTAAACATCTAAAACCATCATGTGAAATTTTCTAGTGCTTATATTTTTCCCCTTTTATTATGTAGTTTATGTCAGCAAGCTATAAAATAAAACTAGATTAGAGATCAAAAGTTTGGTTGCCCCAAGCATGGGAGAACGTGTTCCCCCTCAAATTTGGAATGAATGAGGTGAAACCAAATCAAGTACGGGTTTGAATATTACTTTAGGGTGAGTTATGAGGTTGGTGACAATGGTGGTTGGACATTTGAAGCATAAACATGCACATAAAATGTGACTAAGTATGATAACCAAGATCATGCATAGACTAAGTTACCATGGTTGGTAAAAAAATAAAAGGATGGTTCTAAAATGACTTATGATGGGTTAATTGGGACACAATATTAGGCAGAGCTGATTGGTTTATTCTTATCAACTCTCCTAGATTGGGTCGATGTTTTCATAGGTATTTGAGGTAGGAAGTGCTCCTGGGAAAAACACAAATGGTCTAGTGTGCACTAGGTGGTGTAAACTAAAATGTTTGACATGGCAAGGTTGATTTGTGTAGTTAAAATGATCAAAGAAAAGTTATTACAAAATATGTGATAGTTTGGGCCAAAATGGTCAATATTGAGGTGGATGTGGTTGGTTAGGTAGGTAGGTTTAGAAGGCAATCTCCAAAAGGTGGGATCGAGGTGTGCAGTACTTGAATTCTAAAAAAGTGGACATCCTAATTATCAATAGTAAAGGGTCCTAAATATAACCATTGGTGGTCAGGGATAATGTCTTAAAAGTACAAAGGTTTAAAAAGTGAAAAAAGTTGTCATTTTTACTCACTTTCTTTTTAAATCTTAACTCCTGTGTGTACCTACATCCTTGTCATTTTGTGTGAGAGTGATGATGAGGTGGGGTTGGTTACTAAGTATGATATTTGTGTTGAGTTGATCTAGCATGGGACCAAGGATGCAAGGTAGATATGGATGTGGTTGAGTAGTGGGACCCAGAATTTCTCCTTAATGACAATTGAGGAATGAGGAAGGGGCTATGTCAATTTGGTAGAATAGATTTATTTTGGTCATTTTTGGTTGAATTTTGTTGATTTGTGGTTGCTTTGGGGATGGGTTTGGGTTTTCCCTAGGTAGTTAGGTTTTAGTTTTCTTTTTTTTTTAATTTGTACGTGAAAATTAATTTTGAAGGCTAGGTAGTTTGAGAGAGGGTAGTGTAAGTATTAGGTAAGTGTATTTTAAGTTGGGATAAGTTTTAGGTGTTTTTATGGGTAGGTTAGGGTTGGGTTTTCTTACTGGAAGTCACACATAGTGGCCATCAATGGTCATATCTGACCATTGATAGTTAATGACCATTGGCCAAATGGGGCCCTACCCTTAATAGTTAGAGTGACCATTGTTAGTTGACTAAATGGCTAAGTGTTTTTTTATGAAAGCAATTGGTGAGTTTAAAATGTTTTATCATTTGAATGCTAAGGGTAGCTTGGGTGGGAAGGTAGGTTGAACATTATGTTGATATATTTTATATAGTAAAAATTAAGTGTTATTAGGTAGGATGAATGAGGTAAAAAAGGGTGAAGTTCATGGGCAAAGTAGTGTATAAAAAAATTGAGTGTGTTTGTTATATTGAATTTTATAGGCATGAGATCATATTTAGATGCAAAATCAAGTTCCTCAAATCTTTATAGAGTTCCATCATGGGATGATGGATGATGATTGGGCTCATATGGATGAGGTGGGACTTAAACTGATGATGCATTACCATCATATGACATGAGATACAGTGATGATTGTGGCCCTCATCAAGAGATAGGATGTAGCCAAAAACACCTTTTTCCTACCAACAAGAAAGATGAATATATTGATAGAGGATATACATAGGACCACACAACTACCTATTCAGGGTGAGATGACATATCACATTGAGAACGAGGAGAGAGATGATCACATGAAGCTTTTATATGGTGAGGATCAGACCTTCACCAGGTGGCATATTGGAGGCCTTAGCTATGGACCTTTATATCAGAGGGATAGAGATGAAATGAGGTTGATGAACATGATGATGATTTTAGTCTCATATTTTGTGGTACTAGATTCAATTAGTGTGAGATTTTCATATGTGCTACTAAGTGTATTGGTGGAGATGTTACTAGGTCACACAATATTTAGGTGGGTGTCTGTGCTATTGGTTTAGATATACAAGGAGTTGTGGAGATTTAGAGCTCACATGAGGTACAACATCAGTCTAGGGTTCATGTTACACTATTAGACCTATGAACACATCTAGGTTCTAAGGCTGATGGGGTTGCCATGGGAGGGATATACCTAGATGGACTTTAAAGTGGGCTTTATGCAGTGGAAGAGTGATTATGTGCTCAGAAGACCTGGAGGAGGTGTAAAAGATATTTATTGATTCAGAGGGGCCTTGGAGGCCTTAATGGTTAGAGATGTGGTTTGGAGGCCATATGTTAGCTTTGTGAGGTGGTCCCACTATACTCAGTATATTTTATCATTACAAAGTTACAAATGGATTTTTGGGAGGAGAGAGAGTGAGATTGAGCTCATCCCTTTTGATAAGGTTCATAGGTAGTTTATCTTGATATAGGAGATTCTAGGTCCATTCCTATGGTATAGGTGGGAAGATGCCAAGTTTTTTACTTCTAGAGCCATAATGGGTGGAGATCATTCTTAATCAAGAGGAGTTTCCCATTAGAATAGAGATTGATGATGTAGGTTTTGTTGATGGCTATATGATGTGGTATCAGTTCCTCTATGTAGTGGTAGATTTTGGATGGGATGATGGGGGTAGGTAGCCTATCGATATGGACCCAACTAGTGGGGTTCCACAGCTACAAATATAGGGAGGTAGACTTGATGGATAGGTAGAAGTAGTGCTAGCCACTATACAAGTATAAGTCATAAATTTACAAGGGAAAGTGGATACCTTATATGGATAGGTTGCTTCATTATAGGGTTAGCTAAAAAATGTGATGGGTGAGAGGGACCAAGTAGGGCTACACTAGACTAGGTCACCCAAGAGCGAGATGCTCTAAGATAGATCAAAGGAGTAGCAACACCAATAGGTCTAATAGGGACTATTTATATGCATAGGTACATATCCATTGTATAAGAATTGTATTATTATGAGGTGATAGTATTCACACACTATCTAGTGGAGCCTCGATGGGGAGAGTATAGATTTAGCTTAGTAGGTGGTGCTAATGTGGTGATAGTAGGTCAGTGGGCCATATCTACAACAAGATGGGTAGGCACCTCAGAGGGGTAGGCACCAAATGGAAATAGTGCCCTAAAGGCATAGGTTATAATATGATATGTATATGTGTATATGATTTTGATACTATCTTGTGAGCTGATGAAGTGAGATGTATATGTTTTTAGAGAGAGAGATGAACATTATTATATGTACTATTTTGTTTTGATGAGACATGATGTGATTCTGATATATAAATGTTATTTTATGTTTCATGATTTATGGTTTAAATGTTTAAATGTTTATTATGATTATGCTTATGAGATGTAGACTCACTAGCTTAGGCATGTGATTATTATGGATGATGTTTATGAGGAGTTATGGTTATGCTATTTATGATTATGATGATGTGATGTTTCATTTTATATATAGTTATTATGGTTATGGTTATGGTTATGATCATTGATATGTGATGTGGTTGATGATTGTGGATTTGATGTTATGATTTATAATTATTTTATTGATGATAACACATAAAGTAAGTTAGATAACCCAACTAGATGTGGAAAAGAGATGAAAATTATGAGACATATGTCTAAGTAGATACATGAACCAATTGTGACAGGATAAGAAAAAGGCATGATGCCTCTTCATTGGTAAGGACTAAAAAAACTTGAACTTAGATTGGCTTAAGCAATATGATCCCTTTGAATGATTTTCATTAGCATGCATTGGTTGGTAAAAAGGTGTCTAGATCACATCATGTCAAGTAAGATCTGATTCCCTTGATTTATTGATGGTACAAAGTGGAGATAGGTAATAGGTGGTGTGAAGGGGATCATAACTTCTTGTGAGTTGGTTTAACCCTTCTATAGGTGACCTAAGAACCATAATATAGAAGTCCATGTTTTAATGCAAGGTGTAGATTGATCAATGTGGGAAGTCTACTAATGCTATATATGAAAGCTGATTGTAGTTGTATTGGGATATCTTGTTCTACTTTTAATATAGGGTCTTTTTATTGTTTAGTTTTGATAAGTTTGTGAAACTGATCAATACTAGAAGCTTCAAATTATTTCTTTGACAAATTTGACTTAGCCATCGTTCAAGGGAGTGGTCTAAGTTTTAATTTGTTCATTTTGGTAGCTATCCTTTAGGGGAGCAGTCTATTTTTTAAGCAATTTAGATTTTGGGCAATTGTCCTTCAAGGGAGTAGTTTGTTGTTAATCATGAGATATACTGAGAGGGGGGCAAATCAGTATATCATATATCTTTTAAATCTTTTACTTAATCAAATTCATTTTATTTAAAAACTTAAACATACATTCAAGATATGTAATAAAACTAAAACAATAACATGCACCACACAAGCAAGAGAGAGAGAGAGAGAGAGAGAGAGAGAGAGAGAGAGAGAGAGAGAGAGCAGATTTTTACATGGATAAATAAAGTGAGAAAAACCATGAATAACAATCTCAAGTATATGAAAAAGAACCAACTCAAATTAAAAAGTTTGAAATCACCAACTTTTAAGAGTGCAAACCCCTTTACTGAGCACCAACACAATAACTATTTATGAGCACCAACCCCTCTTGTGTATAAAACACAATTATCTCTCAATTTTACTTTCTCAACAGATGATAGAACTCTACAATATCTCTTTCTATTCTCTCATCTTTTCTTATATACAATAATTACAAACCATTCACTCTCTTACATATTACCAATGGATTCTCAAGCCTTTATTTATATCTTTCCAAATGACCTTTGGCATTCACCCTTTGTGACCTTCACCCCTCAATTAAAATAGTGCCAAAATTGCACAACCCTTTGAATCCTTATATTTAAAAATTGATATGGTGACCCTTCAAAATAAAATGCTTTCTTTCCTCTTTTGTCTTTATCTTGGTGACCATTTGAATTCCTTAAGGTGATTCTTCATGGAAAAATGCACCATACCCTCTTTTGTCTTCACTTGGTGACTCTTGAAATTCTTCAAGATGACTCTTCATGGGAAAATGCATCTCATTCCTCTTTTATCTTTACCCCATGATTCTTTGACTTTTCCATGGGCCCTCTTTTGACTTTTATGCAACCAAAAATATATTCATTAATATTAAATAAATATAAACACATTTTAGCCCAAATTTAAAAATTAAAAACACCTTTAGATCATAAATGATATGGGGCCTTTATCACCAATGCTAGACCTTTGACATTAATGACAATATTTCCAAGAGTCTCCCAATTTTTCATTGATGGCAACCTCAAACTAAAACTACCACATCCTAAAACCTATACTGCACATGCCAACCTACACATACTACCATCTAAAAAACATACAGTAAATCCCCCTTACTTTAGCATCCTATACCTATTTCTGCACCTATTCCTTATACTTGTTCTTATAACTATTTCTATTCTTCTCCCCCTTTGACATCAATGGCAAAGGGCCTATCCTTGAGCTAACACTTAGTTCCCCCTTAACTAATGTTGATCCTCAATGGTAGGAAGTAAAAGAAATTACTCCAAACTTCTCCCATAGATAATTAAATGTGTCTTTTGGTAGTGCCTTTGTGAAAATATCTAAAATATATTTTTTAGAACTGATATATTCCATTTTAACCTATTGATCTATTACCTACTCTCTCAAAAAGTGATATCTAATAAGAATATGTTTTTTCTTGAATGTATCACTAGATTTTTAAAAATATTAATAGCACTTGTGTTTTCACAAAAATAGAAATAGGTTCATCATAATTTACCTTGATGTCTTCCAAAGTTTTCTTCATCCAAATCACTTGAGCACAACACAATACCACTGCAATATTTTTTTTTCCATCTATAGAATGTGATACTAAATTCTACTTTTTGCTTAGTCATGATACTAAGCTATCATCAAGATAAAAACTAGTACACTTGTACTCTTTATATCATCCAAGAAACCTACCCAATATGAATCTGTATAAGCAACCAAAGTGAAATGTCTACCTGTGGGATACCACAATCTATAATGCAATGTCCCCTTAACATGACTCTCCTTCGAGGCTACCTGATATCTCACAACCATGCCTACTTCATGCATGATGTTTGGCCTTGATGCTATCAAATAAAAAAGACTACCAATCATAGATTTATACAAATATTGATTTGCAATAGGTGAATCTTCATCTTTACTCACCTTCTTCCCTATACCCATTGGTGTGCCAACTAGTGCACAATCCTCAAAACCAATTTTTTTCAACATTTTCTTGGCATATTTACTTTGAGATATGAAAATTCCTTTATTTGACTGAAATATTTGTAACCCTAAGAAAAATGACAATTATCCAAGTATAGACATCTCAAATTTTTTTTGCATATTATCAACAAATTCTTTTGTCATCTTTTCAATGTTTCCTCCAAAAATTCTGTCATCAACATATACCCCAATAATTAATCTATGCTCACCTTTAATTTTTATGTAGAGATTAATGTCAGCAAAACCTCTCTTGAAACCTTGATCTTGTAGGTACTTATCAAGTCTTGCATACAAAGCTCAAGGAGCTTGTTTCAATCCACACATTACTTTCTTTAATCTACATACATGGATACTATCATTTGAGAGAATAAATACCTTAGGTTTCTCAATGTAGACCTCCTCTTCTAGATTCTCATTCAAAAAGACAAACTTGACATCCATCTAAAACACTTTGAAATTTTTAAACATTGCATATGTAAGAAAAATTATAATATCCTCTAGCCTATCCATTGGTGAAAAATTTGCTTCAAAATCTATACCCTCAATTTGAGCATGTCCTTTACATACTAGCCTTGCTTTATTCTTGGTAACTTTACTATCTTCATTCAACTTATTTATTTATACCCATTTTGTTTCTATCACATTTTGATCTTTTGGTTTAGGCACTAATTCCCAAGTATCATTATTTCCTATTTGATTTAATTCTTCATCCATTACCTTAATTCAATGCTCATCATGTCTAGCTTTTGAAAAGTTTCTAGGCTAAATTTTGGATAATAGAGAAAAAATTACTTACTCAGATTCACTTACCATCATCCTTCTAGTGTGAAATCCTTCATTTATTTTTCCAATGATATCACTCTTACTATGATTTCCTTAAACATATTTGGATGGGTTCTTGGTGTCCTTTTTCTTCTCCTTCTCATCTTCTTCTTTAATTATTTCAAGAGTGTCCATTGGATCGCTGGCTCTTTGTGCTACATCTTCATCTATCCTAATACTTGCACTTTCAACAATCTTCTTGGTTATTTTGTTATAACATTTATAACATTTACTTTTTCAAGAATATCTAAGAAATATACCTTCATCTATTCTATATTCAAACTTACCCAAATTTTTATTGATCTCTTTATGAAGCATCTACTACCAAAAACTTTGAAATAATAAACTATAACTAGTTTGTCTTTCTATAGCTCATAGGGAGTCTTGTCACTATTAACTCTTAAAAATGCTTTATTATAGATGTGCACTATTATACCTACTACCTCTCTCTAATATTTAACATTATCCTCACTATCTCCTGAACTATTATATTTTTTTATTTAACTACTCTATTTTGTTGTCAAGTTCTAGCTACTAAATAATGTCTTTTTATCCCATGGTATTCACAATAATAAATAAACTCATCTGACATGAATTCTCCTCCTTGATATGATCTCAGGCACTTAATCTTCAAATTAGTTTCATACTCAACAAAATCCTTGAATGTTTTGAAGTGGTTGAAAGATTTTGATTTTTTATTTTAAAACATCACCCAAGTCATATGTGTAAAATCATCAATAACAACATGAAATATTTCTCACCTTGAGTACTTTGATTTCTCATGGTCCATACAAATCAATGTGAACAAGCTCTAACATCTAATTTTTCAAGCATTCTTTTATTTGGAATCATCTTCTAACCTATTTCCCATGTTGACATGGTTCATAAAATGTGTTAGAGGGCTTTATAATCTTTGGAAGATCTATAAATACTTACTTCTTGCTAATGTGAACAATATTGTCAAAATTTATGTGTCCTATTCTCCTATGCCATAACTAACTTTCCTCAACTTGACTCATACAACATTACCTTTGATAGCTGATAACATATATAAATTATTGCTTGTCCTCTGAGCATCTATAATCAACACATCTAAATATTTTCTCCTAATTTGATAACCTTCTGCATAAAATTTTAGTGTGTGTCCCTAATCACACATTTGACTTACACTCAAAATATTATGCTTAAGACCTTCTACATATAAAACATTTTTAGTCTTAGTTATACCATTATCCAAACTTAGTGTACCTTTTTTGGTAATTCTAGTAGTAGTTTTATATCTAAATTTCACTATTCCACCATTGATCTTATTCAAAGTTATGAACTTGATATTATATCATATCATGTGCCTTGAACATCAAATATTAATGAACCATGGATTTTATTTATTTATTGCATGTAAAGCTGTCTAGACCAACATAGACTTTTCAAGGTGTTTCTTCTGCCATGAACCTATCTAAAAAATTTTCTTGATGAATGGAGCTTTGAAACTCTAGTCCTTCTTGACTGACTTGAACATGCTTCTATAATACTAGGCTATATATCTAAAGTTATTTCAATTATAATATATTATGGCCTCTTCATTAAATCATGATAGAGGAGCAAAAGAGTTGTGGCTTCTACTTGACTTTACATGAATTTCCTTCTCTTTATTTCTAAAATTGTTAGCCCTTTTTTGATATTCTATTTTCTTATGACCATATCCATTATAATAAAAATAGTAACCATAATAATAGAACCTATTTCTATATCTCTAACCTGATTGCCTTTTGTAGCTCTATTCTTTCTAGACTTCCTTTTTTGAGATGTCCTCTAAATTCTTAAATTCTTCCTTTTTCATTTCCTCTTTTGTAAGAGCTTTAACATATCTCTTTCCTTTTTCTGTGTTAACCTTTTCTGTGAAAGTAGTGGCCTCCCTTTTCTCTTTTTATCAAATTTGATACATATCTTATCTAACATTGATCTTTGAATTTATAATATATTATTCAACATATTAGTGCTATTTTCAAATTTTGAATCAGGTCTCTCTATCATTGACTATTTTTTTTTGTTTTCTCAAGATCTACTTTTAAAGAGGCAATTTCAACAATAACCTTTCACATTCTTCACTTACTTTTTGTAACTAAGTTTTTAAATCTTCTTTAGTATTTTTGGCTTCTTCAATGTGTGCTTCTATATCTTCAATTATTTATTTTGACTCTTTTTCATTTTTCTCAATTTGGCACTTCAATATTTGATTCTTCTTTTCAAGAGTTTTTAATTATTCTAAGGCATAAATGAGTTTTCCTTCCAAATTCACTTTAGATTCATCTTATTATTCTTCTTGATCATCTATAATTTTGTTTGTGGAGGTATATTCATGTATGGTCATGAATATAATCTCTTCTTAATCTGAATCACTGGCTCCACTATCTTCAGCTGAGCTAAGATCTTTAGAGTATAAAATCTTCTTCTTGAATTCCTTCTTGAATTTGCTATTGAAATTCTTCTTATATGTAGACTTTCCTTCTTCATTGTCAACATTACTCTTATTTGGGCACTTAGCTATAAAATTTCTAATCTATCCACAATTAAAACATTTAAAAGGTAATTTTCCTTTATATTTACCTATGCCCTTTTTTGGCTTGCAGATGAATAGAGCTCTATTGTCATCTTCATCATCACTAGAGCTATCACTTGATTATTAAATCTTAGCCTTGTATTTATTTGATGTATTGAAAGTATCTTCCCTTTTTTATGGTTTCTCTTATTTAGTCCACATCTCATATGCCATAAGAATACCATGTAGTTCATCCATCTTTATCTTTGCTAGATCCTTCATCTCCTCAATTGCTAAAACCTTTGGATCATATCTCACTGGTAGAGATCTCAAAACCTTTTAAACCACTACTGATTCTTCTAACTTTTCTACAAGGCCTTAAATATGATTAACTATTTGATCAACCTATAAAAGATAACTTGTTATATTTTATTCCTCTTCCATTTTCAAACTCTCAAACTATATTTTGAATGTCTAGAGCTTAGCTTATTGAACCTTTCAATCACCTTTGTAAATATTTTCAAGCTTTACTGAAGTCTCGTTAGTAGATTTTCATTTCATAACTTTAAAAAATTATAATTCACATAAACCACATAAAATAACATTTAAAGCTTTAGCATTGTTTTCACTTGCTTTCTTTTCTACTAGAGTAATCACAAGTGTCTATGGCTCTTCTTATTCCTCCACAACTTCTTATCAAATGTTGAATCTAAGAGACATAAAATAATTCCTCATCCTTATGCTCCAAAAATCATAATTTATCCCATCAAACAAAGGTTCCTTATTTGTATTAAAACCTTCATGTGATCCATCCATCATGCTTTCCCTGATTTACCTTCAAACTATAAAACCCTTTCTAAAGGAACTTGCTCTGATACCAATTGTTAAGTATGAGATATACTAAGAGGTAGGTGAATTATTATATCATATATCTTTTAAATATTTTACTTAATCAAATTCCTTTTCTTTAACCACTTAATCATACATTCAAAATATGCAGTAAAACTAAAGTAATAACATGCACCACACAAGAGAGAGAGAGAGAGAGAGACTAAATTTTTATGTGGAAACCCAAAGTGGGAAAAACCATGGATAAAAATCTCAAGTATATGAAAAAACACCAACTCAAATTACAAAGTTCACAAGCACCAACTTGCAAGAGCACCAACCCCTTTGTTGAGCACCAACACAACAACTATTTGTGAGCACTAACCTATAGAAGTACCAACCCCTTACAAATGTTTATGAGTACCAACCCATAGGAGAACCAACCCCTCTTGTGTATAAAAAACAACTATCTCTTAATGTTTCTTTCTCAATAAATGATATAATTCTACAATATTTCTTTCTATTCTCTCCTTTTTTTATATAAAATAATTACAAACCATGTACTCTCTTGCATATTAAAAATAACTTCTCAAGCTTTTATTTATAGCTTTCCAAATGACCTTTGGAATTCACCCTTTACGACCTTTCACTCATGGAAAATGGTGCCAAACTTGCATGACCCTTCAAATCCTTGTATTTAAAAATTCATATGGTGACCCTTCAAAAGTAAATGCATATTTTCCTCTTTTATCTTTATCTTGGTGACCTTTCAAATTACTTAAGGTGACTCTTCATACAAAAATGTGACATACTCTCTTTTGTCTTCACTTGGTGACTCTTGGAATTTCACAAGATGACTCTTCATGGAAAAATGCATCCTATTCCTCTTTTGTATTTACCCTATGACTCTTTGAATTCTCCATAGGCCCTCTTTTGAATTTTATGAAACCAAAAATATATTCATTAATATTAAATAAATATCAACATATTTTATCCAAAATATGAATATTAAAAACACCTTTAGACAATAAATGTTATGTGGCCTTTATCACCAATGCTAGACCTTTGACATCAATGACAATGTTTCCAACATATGCATGATATAAATATTTGACCCAAGTGATATTTTGATATCCCAAACTATTTTGATGATATATTAGACATGAACAAATCTATATAGGCTTAGAGGCTTACCTTCATGGGGGAAAAGGCTAGAGCACAAGAAGGTTAATGATAGGTGAAAGGGGATGTTTGAAAGATAATGACCATGGGATTCCATCTGATTATGGACAAAAAGTATCCATAAGAACCATGCTATGGGTAGAGCCATGGTACCCATATTTAATATTAGGATATAAATGTGATAATAAATCACATGGTTCTATGTTGTAATAAATTATCTTTAAAGGGATGGGATGAATGTGTGAGGAAGGTAAAAATCTCATAAATCAAGGGATGAGCTTAAGTGAGACAAAAGGTGTGTTTGATCCTTATTTAACAAAATAAATGATGCATGTTCAAAGTATTGAGAGGCTCAAGTTCTGGTTTAACTTCAAGATAGGACAAATGATAAGCTCTTGATTCATAATTGTAGGTTATGATATAGGGTCCAATACAATTGAAATTAAACTTGCCTTGCTTGATTTTCATCATATTGTGTTGTGTTATGGAGCCTATTTCTAAATTGTAATGTATTGTCAAATACTATACATTTCAAATGTACTATACACTCTATATGGACCCCTTTTAATGGGAAACCATTTTGAGTTGATTCTACACATGGTTTTAGTACCCATTGTTTTATAGTAACACTTCATTGATGTATTATGTATTGATAGATATTTCATAGGTAATACATAATAAGAACAAGGGTTTGAGAAGGAAGAACAGAGTGTGTGAATTCAAGAGGGTTTGTTGAGTGCAACTCCAAACAATATTTATGCATTGCAATGGTGAGAAGACTAATCTAAGAGTGGTTTTTATTCTCTTATCTTGTAATAAAATCTGAGTAAGTATTTTTTGTTGGATATAGCCCACATTAGGTGAACCACGTTATATCTAGTTTTCTTGTTGTGCATTTTATATCTATTCTTTCTACATCTCTGTGTATATCTATTATTGTGATTATATGAAATTATTTTGCATCAATTTATATATTTATTCCTAACAATTGGTATTAGAGCTTCATGTTGTATTTTTTGAAGTGTTGAATCATATGAAGGGTTATTAGTTCAAGTGGAAGCTATGGATGATGATCATAGATCAAAGTTTGAAAAGTTTAATAGATATAAATTTGGTCTATGGAAGATGTAGATAAAGGATTACGTCTATCAGAAGGACCTCCATGCTCCATTGGGAGGAAAAGTAAAGTAACCAATGAGTGATAGATGAGGCTTGGGATCTACTTGATAGAAAAGCACTTAGGGACATTAGGTTATGCCTTGCATATTTGGTTGCATTTAATATATCATAGGAAAAGAAAATATAATGTCTCATGAATGCATTAGGGAAGTTATATGAAAAACCCTCTACTTCTAATAAAATATTTTTAATGAAAAAGTTATTTAATATGAACATGTCTGAAAATGGTTTAGTTGCTAATCATCTGAATGAGTTCAATATAGTTGTGACTATGTTGAATTCTATAAAAATATATTTTGATGATGAAGTAAGGGCTTTGATTATTTTGTGTTCCTTAGCAAATAATTGAAATAGCTTAGTAATGGTTGTGAGCAACTTGGTCTCTAATAATGACAAGTTAAAGTTTGAGGATGTCATAGGAGTAATCCTTAGTGAGCAAATGTGATGGAAAATCTTTGAGGAGACTTCAACTTTAGGTGATGTTTTAGCAGTGGAGAGTAGAGGGAGATACAATTTTAGAGGAAAAGTAAAGCATGGAAATTTTAATGGTCTTGGAAGGTTAGAATCAAGGGCCAGAATGGTAAGTTGGTACTATGGAAAGACTGGTCATGCAAAGAAAGATTATTGGTCTCTTCAAAATAAGAACAAAAATTGGGAAGACACCAAAGAAGTGAATGTGGAAATAAATAATGATTGTCAAGATGCATTAATTCTCTCCATTGATAATATTTTTGAGTCTTGGGTTTTAGACTCAGGGGCTTCTTTTCATGCTACACCATATATGCATTATTTTATTGATTATATTCAAGGAGATTTTGGACATGTTTACCTTGGTGATGATGAGCTCTATAGCATAGTAGGAAAAGGAAGTGTTTATATTAAGATGTAGAATGGTAACACTTAGCTACTAAATGATTTTAGGCATGTGCATAAGTTGAGACATAATTTGATATCTATACGATATCTAAGTGTGAAGATTGTATGGTGATATTTATAGTAGATTCTTGGAAGGTGACCAAGGGTGCTCTTGTGGTATCAAGAGATAAGAAGGTTGGTACCTTGTATTTATCAAGTAGTGTTGATTATTGTAATTTAGTTACTAAAAATTTATATGTAAATTTGTGGCACAATATGCTTGGTCACATGAGCCAAAAGGGCACGTAAATTTTTAAGGATTGATTACCTAGATTGAAAGGATATAATTTAGATTTTTTTTGAAGACTATGTGCATTTAAAATAGAAAAGGGTAAAGTTTTTCAATTTTGGACCTATGAGGAAGGAGAATAAGTGGGAGATGGTTCATTTAGATATATGGGGGCTGGCTTAGATATCTTACATTGGTGGGTCATATTATTATGTGACTTTTATTGATGATAAAACTAAGAAAGTTTAGATGTGTGGCATTAAGATAAAATTTGATGTGTTTGATACATTTAAAAGATGGAAATCCTTTGTTGAGAATGAAACATGTCTCAATTTAAAATGTCTCAAGTTAGATAATGGTGGGGAATATTATAGTAATGCATTTTTTTATTATTGTTCAAGGAATGGAATTTGTAGATAGAGTATGGTTCCAAAAACTCCACAGTAGAATGGAGTGTTAGAAAAGATGAACATGACTATCATGGAGCATTCTAGGAGCATGAGGTTGCATGTAGGATTGTCTCTTTGGTTTTGGGTAGAAGAAATAAACACAACTATACATCTCATAAATAGAGGTCCTTCATTTACTTTGGATAGAGGCATACCTAGGGAAGCTTGGTCTAGTAAGAAAGTTTATTATTCATTTCTTAAAATATTTGGTTGTGAATATTTTAATCATATTGATAAGGATTATAGGACCAAGTTAGAGTTTAAGTATAAAAAATATTCCTTTATTGGTTATGATAAGGATGACTTTGGTTTTTGGATTTGGAGCCTTAAGGAGAAGAAAATATTTAGGTCTAAGGATGTTGTCTTTAATGAAAAAGTCATGTATAAATAGCAGTTGTAGGATCAAAAAGAGGATTCCAAAAAAGAGTACACATAATAGAGGACATTGCCAATGATAAAGTGTCTAAGCAACTAGTTTAGGCACCTACTTCACAAGAACCCCAAAATCCTATGGTGAGAAGGTCTTCCAGGGTAAGAAGGGAACCTAATTTTTTTTTTATCCATCTCTTAATTATCTATTACTCACTGACAATGGAGAGATAGAGTGCTTCGAATAAGTAATGAAGGTAAATGTTAGGAAAAAGTGGGAGTAAGATATGGATGAGGAACATCAATCTCTCATGGAAAATTAGACTTAGGATTTGGTAACCCCACCTAAAGGTAAGAGAGTATACTAGAATAAGTGGTGTATAGAGTTAAATAAGATGATAGAGGTAAGAAAAGGTACAAGGCCCAATTGGTCGTAAAGGGGTTTTCATATAAGGGAATTTCTTTTGATGAAATTTTTACCTAGTGGTAAAGATGAATTTTATTAGGACTATTCTTGGGATAGTGGTAGTGGAAGACTTTCACATAGAGAAGTTAGATGTGAAA
Organism: Torreya grandis; assembly: GCA_037957365.1. Lineage (NCBI taxonomy): Eukaryota > Viridiplantae > Streptophyta > Pinopsida > Cupressales > Taxaceae > Torreya > Torreya grandis. The sequence continues at coordinate 27,709 of JARHVA010001541.1, read as the reverse complement.
GATATGTTCCTCCATGATAATTTGGAGGATGACTTGTATATCGAGTAGCCACAGGGATATGAGGTCATAGGAAAGAGCAAAATGGTGTGCAAACTGAAGAAGAGCTTGTATGGCCTAAAATAAGGTCCATGATAGTGGTACAATAAATTTGATAGTTTTATGATGGAATAGGGATAATCCAATTATCATTTAGGATATTGTGTATATATCAAGAAATTTAATGATGGTGATTTCATTATCCTTTGTTTGTATGTGAATGATATATTGGTTGCAAGTAAGAACATGCAAGAAATAAAGGTACTCAAAGAACAACATATTAATTCCTTTGTGATGAAAGATTTGGGAGCAACAAAACAAATCCTTGATATGAGAATATATTGGGATAGGAAGGAATGAAAGTTGAATTTATCCTAGGAAGAATACATCAAAAAGGTCTTGGAGAGGTTTAGTATACAAGATGCTAAACCAATTGGGAATCCTTTGGTAGGTCATTTCAAGTTATCAAAGGAGTAGTGTCCCAAGATAGATGAGGAGAGAATCTAGATGTCACATGTAATGTACTCATTAGTTGTTGGCATCTTGATGTATGCCATGGTGTGTACTAGGCTAGATATTGCCCATGAATTGGGAGGAGTAAGTAGGTACATGAGTGATCTAGGTACAGAACATTAGAAGGTAGTGAAGTGAATCCTTTAATATTTAAGAGGGACCATGGGGATAGTTTTAAGCTATGGTGAATTGGACACCACCTTTTTTGGTTATGTAGATTTAGACATTTTTGAAGATTTAGATATTAGGAGGAGTAAAATAGGATATGTGTGTACTATAGGTGATACAATAGTGAGGTGGATTTCACGACTATAGAAACTTATGGATTTATCAACCACAAAGGCTGAGTATGTTGTTGCCATAGAGGCAAGCAAAGAAATGATTTAGTTACATTAATTTATTGAAGAGTTAGGGTATAAATAATATTAAGGGAAGCTATATAGTGATAGTCAAAATGTTATACATTAGGCAAAGAACTCCACTTTCCACTCTAAGACAAAGCATATATAGTTAAGGTACCATTTCATCAAGATAGCTTTAGAGGAAGAGAAGTTAAAGTTGGAGATGACTCATACCAGTCAGAATACTATAGACATGATGACTAAGGTAGTCACAAGGAAGAAACTAAAGCTATGTTTATTTTTGGTTGGCCTTCATAGTTGATAGTGAAGGGTTGAAAATCCTACTTAGAGGAAATCAGTCTCCAAGTGAGATATTGTTGTGTTGTAGAGCCTATTTCTAAATTACAATGTATTTTCAAATGTAATGTACACTCTAGAGGAAATTAGTCTCCAAGTGGGATATTGTTGTGTTGTAGAGCCTATTTATAAATTACAATGTATTTTAAATTTATTGTACACTCTATATGTTTTTCTCTCCCCCTTTTAATGGGAAACCATTTTGGGTTGATTCTACCCATGGTTTTGGTACCCATTATTTTTTAATATTGATTTGTTGATGTATTATGTATTGATGGATATTTCATAGGTAATACATCATGATAAAAAGGGTTTGAAAAGGAAGAATAGAGTGTGTGAATTCAGGAGGGTTTTTTGAGCATAGCTCCAAACAATATTTGTGCATTATAATTATGAGAAGACTAATCTGAGAGTGGTTTCTACTCTCATGAATTTTAATAAAATCTAAGCAAGTGTTTCTTAGTAGATGTATCCCACATTGGGTGAACCATGTTATATTTTTTCTTATTGTTGTGCATTTTATTTATGTTCTTTATACATCTCTGTGTATATCTATTATTGTGATTCTATGAAATTATTGTACTTCAATTTCTATATTTATTCCTAACATATAGGTCACATGTTGATTTTCCTTTAGGATGAGGTCTCTAATGTTGAATTCTTGCTCTTTCAGGTGCTTATTATAGGTGCACTTGACTCTCTCTTGATATACACAAAGATGGTTAAACACAGCTAGGAAACACTTGTCAAGTATCTCAAGTTGTGCTAGATGCTCTAAATGATAGTCACTCTAAAAAATGATGTCTTACAAAGATATGTGAAGAGAGGGAATTTAGACTTTAATAGGTAGGATTTCCTCTGCTCTAAAGATTGAATAGAAAGGGGTAGCACCTATAGAGGTTTGAATGCTAGTGCGAGTGGCCCACAAAGCAAAAGGCTTGTGAAAATGCCAATATCAACCATAGGCACTGACCATCTTGGTTAACATATTTTTGAGGGTTTTGTTATAAACCTCCACTTATCCAAATACTTATGGATGATAAGGTGATGAAAATATTAACTTGATTCCAAATGCATCACAAAGACCTTGGACTTTTTCATTTTTGAAATATTTAACATTATCGATTATGATCTTATGGGGAACACCAAAATGATAGATGATGTGATGATTGATGAAGTTGACTATCTTGTCAGATTTGATCAAGATGAGAATAATAGCCTCTACCCACTTGATGAAATACTTGGTGGTGATGATGATGGAGCGGTACCACTATGAAAAATGAGGATTGATTTCCCCAATGAAATCTAGTCCCCATTATGAGAAGTGCTAAAATTCCTTGGATATTTGAAGGCCATGGGCTAGCATGTGATGTAAATTAGTGTGTTTTTGACATTTTACGCACTTCTTCACATAATAACATCAGCCTTGGTTGAGGGTGGGCCAATATTCAATGTGGAAAAGGATATGTTTAGCGATAGTTAGACCACTAAATGTTTCCTTGATATAATGGGAGGCTTCATGGTTGTGTAGGCAATAGATAATGAGGCCATCAAAACCATTTTTATAAAGGATTTCCCTTAGTATGGTATAATGAGAGGTACTCTAACAAAGGTTCTTTAGGCATTCTTAGAGAGGTTGGGAGGAATGATGTCAAGGTTGAGGTAGTCAAAGGTTTGCTTGTACCAAATGTTCAATGGACATTCCTCCACACTGAAAATGGTAGGGAGGTTGGATTAGATATAAGAGGGTGTGATAAAATTATGAATGGTGACAAAGATATTGGAATCAAAAGGTGTAGAGGGGATCTAGGAAGCAAGGGAAGCCATTGTATCCATGAACTTGTTGGTAGATCAAGAAATAGATTGGATAAGGTAATGATCAAATGATGCTATAAATATATCTACTAGGAATTTTTACTATTGAAAGACATCATTCTTATAATGGTAGGATCCATTGATCTAGTTAACCACAATTTAGGAATCACCAAAGACACTAATCACATTAAATCCTAAGGATAGAGTGGTTTGGAGACCTATTACTAGGGATTCATACTAAACCATATTATTGGTACACTCAAAATCAAGTTTAAAAGAAAGAGTAATAGGTTCACCATCAAGGGAAATGAGAATAAATTTAGAACCCACACCGTGCTGGCACTTTAAGCCATCAAAGAACATGGTCATTTGGTAGGTGACATCCTCTTGAGAAAGAGTTATGATAGACTCATCTAGGAATGTAAGCGGAAGTGGTTGGTTGTCTAGAAAAGGAGCTTTGGCCAATTAATTATCAATGACTTTCCCTTTAATTTAATTTTACTAGAGGAAATCAAGGTCAAAATCTGCTAGGATCATGAGCCAGTTAGTCATACATTAGTTTTGGTATGGTTTAGAGTGCATGTACTTGAGTGGGCCATTATTGGTAATGATAAATTTTTTATGATTGAGGAGGTAATGATGAAGTTTTGAAGCCACAAATACTAAGGCAAGGTAAAGATTATTAGTATGGGTGTACCAATCTAATACTATATAAGTGTTTGACTTATATACTAGACAACTTGATCTTTTTTTTGTTCATCACAGTGAGTGATCTTTGCCTCTAAGGAATGGTTAGTGGTGGAGATATAAAGGTAGAAGGGTTGTTCCTCTTTAGGAGGGATAATAATGGGTGGATAAAGAAGGTACTCTTTGAGTGAATCAAAGGCTTGTTGATAATCCTTAGTCCACCTAAAAGATGTATCTTTATTGAGAAGATGTTTAAAGGGTTGAAGTCTATTTGACAATTGAGAGATGAAGTGATGGATGGATTGGAGTTTCCCCTACAAGCTATAGATTTGATTAAGGTAGGTTAGAGGTGGCATGTTTAGGATAACTCTAACTTCAGTAGGGTCTACTATGATTTCTCAAAGAGAGATGATAAATCCAAGAATATTTCTAGATAAGACTCCAAAAACACATTTTTTGGGGTTGATTCAAACATGGAAATAGATTAGGCACTCAAAGAAAGTTTGATAACCTATAGATGATGCTTAAGATATTTGGACTTCTCAATGAAATCATATATGTAGTCCTCTATGATTTTGTGGATGAGATCTTCAAAGATATAGGTCATCGCTAGCTAGTAGGTTGTTCCAATTTTCTTTAGACCAAATGACATGACCCTATAGCAAAAGATCCCCCATGGGGTGATGAAGGAAGTCTTATGTTGATCCATGGGAGATATCAAGATCTAATTATATCTTGAGAAACTATCCATGAGAGATAACATCTCATGGCCAACTATAAGATAAATAAGATGGTTGATGGTAGGCAAAGGGAAGTCATCCTTTAGAAAAGCAAGGTTGAGGTCACGATAGTCAACATAGAGGTGAACTCCCCTGGTGGGTTTGGTGATGGGAATGATTTTGTAAATCCATTGGAGATAGTCAATGGGTTGGATGAATTTAATAGACAAGAGGTGTTAAATCTCTTCTTTGATTAGGAGGGTGATACGAGGGTGCATCCTATAAAGCTTTTGTCTAACAAGCTTAGCATCAAGATAGATGATGATGTTATGGAGAGATATAGAAGGGTTGATTATAGGCATATCTTTTTAAGACCAATAAAATGTTATGATTTAGTTATAAAGTAATGAATGGTAATTTTATTGCTCTTAGGAATATAAGGATTGACCAATCTTTACAATATGAGGGTTATTTTGAGTACCTAAGTTGACTTTGATAGTGGATTCATTCAACATGGTTTGGTTTTTAAGAGGAAGGGATTTATGGATAAAATAATCCTTTGCACCAATATAGGTGAGAATGGAATAATTGTCTTGGCATTGGATAGTGTGGATGGTAAGAGAATCATTTTTTACAATTTTAGGATGAATCAGAGGAAAGGTATTAGTTTGTGCACCCTTTTGATAGGTCAAGGGCCCAAACTAATGGTATTAACTAAAAAAAAGGTTGGAAGGGATGGTTTTTAAATCCTTAAACTTTGAAAGAGATGGGGTTGGTGAGGATGGAATGTCTTCCTCAATGGTGATGATGGGTTTGGGTGAATTGGTAGGTTCTTTTAGTGGGATGAATCCAAGGCCAAATAACTCATGAGGTTTCAAGGTTTTGATCAAAGGTAACTCATGGGTTCCATGTTCATAATGGCTAAGGTTGAATCTCTTCTAGGAATACCTATGAAGTTAAAATTTAGAAAATTTTAGTTTGTCTAAATAGGAAAAATTAGAGGTAAATAGTTTGGTAGAAGAGGTGGAAGAGGAAGTGAGAAGTAGATGATCAAGTCCCTCATAGATGAAATTGGTTTGGTGGCTGGGAAACATGAAAATTATGATGGTTCTGATATTGGGATCATAACCAAAATTATAGTCAATATTTCAATACTCTTAAGGAGTAGGGAAGGAATACAATGCCAAAATATGATATTGTCCTAGTGAGAGACGTTGGAACATAGGTTCCAAGGGGTCCTCTATGGGGATCTGAGAAGAAGGAATAAATGAGCTAGTTGAAGCTTCATCGATGGTATGGTTGGAGTTATTATTCATTGGTGATGAGGTGGATGAGTGAGGAATAAGAACATCCTTGGGTTGATATGTCATGTTAGAAGATGTGAAAGGACTAGGGTCATCTTGTGTGGTGATAACTTGACCCTTATGTTCAAACTTGACACATCGATATAAGGTGGATGGGACATAATTCATGGAATGGATCCAAAGGCATCCAAGTAAGATGTTTTATTTAAACTCACATTTTTATGATGTGAAAGAGATCTAAAAGTATGTGAGGTCCTAAGCATATGTGGAGGATGATTATTCCCAAGTTTGTGGCCATAGTATCATTAAAGGAATGGAGGACCACTATGGTTTCTGACATGATATTATTTGGTAGCTAGAGTTGGTCATAAGCATGAGATGAGATAATATTAATACTATCTCCCCCATCAATCATCACCCTTTTTATGTGGGTTTTATTGATGTGTATAGTGATGAAGAGGGGAGGATTGAGATATTCAAGATGAACATAAGGTAATTTTGAATCCTTGAATGTTACAAGGTTAGAAAGTTAAAGAGCTATGATAAAGGTTGAAAGAGGTTGAGGGTCTTTAAGTTGGACCTTTATAGATTACAGGGTCTTTATCAGTGCCTAGCAATGATGGGGAGAGGTTTTGATTAGTTTTTATAGGCTCATCTTCATCGGTGTCTAGTGAACCTATTTCATAACTACTCATTAGATAGATTCATAAGGGTTAGAGGGAGAGCCACTCATAATGGATATTTTGGGTTTTGATGAAGGTGAAGGTGAAGCTGCTTGAGTCTAGTTAGAAGGTTGAGGGGTGAAAGGATATTATAATGGAATTGACACTTTGTCCTTTCCCTTATCCTTTTTTGGGCCTAAAATCAAGTGAACATATGGATCATGTAGATGAGGGGAAGCATTGGGCTAGAAGGATACTTTAGTTCCTCCTCACTCTCAGATGAGAGTGTAGGAGTGGGTAAGTGTTAGATAGGTTTTTTTGTTGGTTGGGTTGATAATGGGATTAAGAGAGGTTCATTTAATAATATATTATATTCATCTCATAAGTTATAGACAAGTATATGGAGAGCTTTACAGTTCTCTATGTGATATCCAAGTGTCTTATGGTATGAATAGATTAAACTATCATTGAAAAAAGATGGTTTAGAAATTGAAGGGACAAAGGGTTTGATAGGTGGTAGTTTTAAGGAATAATTCTATAATAACCTTTGTAAAATGGTAAATTAAGATTCGAGAAAAGGTCTTAAAGGTGATGGGCTTTTGGTTTTTGGGATGGGAGATTTCTTAGAAGTAGGCTTCACTGTGGAAGTTATGGATGGTAGAATGGTTTTTGTATTTGGGTTTGATTGTGATTTCTTAGCATTGGATGGATTTGAGGTGGAAGGTTTAAAGGTGAAAGACTTGGAGGTGGATGATTGAGATTATGAAGGTTTGTAGATAGGTGGGTAGGTAGAGGTGGATAGTTTAGTTAAGAATGATGGGGAGTTTAACATTTTACATGGGGTAAGTAAAGGTATAATAAGAGAAGGAAGTTTAGCTTGGGTGGTTTTTGGAGGGTTAACCTTATTGGTAAAAGGATGAGCTCCTAGGATGGAATAAGGATGGGGTACCAAGATAGAATGTAAGAGGGAAGTGGGTGGTATGGTTCTAGATCTAGGTGGGAGTTTGGGTGGCTTCACTTTATTAATTGGTTTGGTTAAGGCTTTCTTTGGTGGAATATATGGGGTTAGGTCTAACTTCAAAGATGTATGGATAAGGATACAAGTAAGAAGCATCCCTAGGATTTTTATAGGTTTTATTAGAAAGGTGTAAGGGGAATTGATAATTTTGGATGGAAATGGTTTAGATGGTTCTTCTATGGTTTTGGGGAAAAGGTTTTTGATTAAGGGTTTAAGGTTATTATATGTTTAAGGGTAGGTGTGATTGATATGGGGTAGATGAAGGTGAGGTTGAAGGTTCATGCTTGTTTTGATAGGGAAGCCCAAGATGGTACTAAAAGGTGGCTCAATCCATATTAGGTTGAGAAGAGAATTTTAGGCTTTAGACCAATCTAGAGAAGGGTTTGTAAATTGGTTTGGTTATTTGGTAATTAGTATCAAATATTAGCCCCTTTGGTTGAGGTAAGGGAATGATTTTTTAACCCTTGTCCTTGATGAAAGGTTACAAGATTTAGGAGGATGTTTCCTTCATGTAAAGAGTAGATAAGGTGATCTCTCTTTGTGGAATGGTTTCCAAAGAGAGAGTGGGTGGTTCCATGATGGGAGAGGAAGGTGTGATGGAAATGGTTGCCTCCTTTGTTATTTATATCAAATGAGAGGTGGGAAAGTTCATTATCTCATCATGTGAAGTAAATGAGGTGTTTGATTCCTTTATTTGGGTATCCAAATGAATGGAGAGTGATTCCACCACTTCAATAAGTGGATTGGAGAAAGAGGTAGTTGAGGCAGTGGTTTCTTCAATGATAGGCTCATTGATAATTACATTGATCATATGGACCTCATGAGTATGAGATGATTTTATTTTATTGTCATCATGGTTGGTAGAAGGGGCATGATTGGGAAAAGGTTGTTGAAACATGTCGAGTCACTAATTCGAGGATGTATTGGGATTGTCTAACATAAGTTATCCTTTATCAATCAAGTTTTGGATAATGGTTTTTAAGGTGTTACACCTACTAATGTCATGTCCAATGACATGATGGAAAACACATAGATCACTCTTATTATACCAAATGGGTATAGGGTGAGAAGTATTGCATTGTTCGGGAGGTTTGATGGGGGGAAGTTGTATGATGTTGGCTTTGATAAACTTGTCCCAAAATGAAGCATATGACTCCCATAGTAGAATTTATTGTTTTGGAGTATCTTGGTTTTTATTTTGAGTCTATTGATTGGAGGAGTTAGAGGAGTTGGTTTGGTTGGGTTGGTTGACAATCAGAGGTGGAAAATTTTTAAGGATAATCATGTTTATAGTTACCTTTGGTTTGGTGTTAGGGTATTTATATTAATTAGTGGTTTTATATGGGGAAGGGTCATTGGATTTGAAGCTAGATTGTTGTGTTCTTAGTTTCAACTTCCCCTCAATAATGGCTTTGATTTCTAGTTTGTGTGCCATGGTGAAAGCCTTGTCAAAGATTCTGAAGGTTTGAACCTATAGAGTGGGGATGATGTGTTTGACACAAGACCAAGAGAAAATTTCAATCAACTCAAGTTAGGGAAAGATAAATAGATATAGTTAATAATATCTCTCCATCAAGCTATGAAATTGGTAATTGATTCATCATCAAATTCCCTGATGGAGTAGAGGCTGGTGATGGAGACCTTCTTAGATACATTGATAAAAAATTGGTCTAAAATGATTTAGGTGAGTTAGGAAAATGAAAAAATGGAGTGCTAAGTGATAACACTATACCAATCTAATGTTAGTCCATATAAAGAGATAGTAAAGGTTTGAAGGAGAAGAGGATCCTCATAGGCAATCAAGTAGCAAGAATGTTGAAATGCTCTTAGGTGTTGTTGGGGGTCTTACTTGCTTTAGAATTTAGAAAATTTGGGTAGTTCCCATTAAGGAGGGTAAGGTTAGATAGGTATGGATAGGTGAATAGGTGAATTACATATTTGGTTATAAGACAAGAGGTTGTAAGCCCTAGAGATAGATGACTCTAGGTTGGTCATTTTGTCCATCAAAATTTTGACCAAATCTATTTAGGGTTGGGAAGTTTCATAATCATGTGGTATGTTTTTCTGGGTTAGGTGGATAAATAGTACAAGGTTGAGAATATTCCATATATTTGTTGGGGTTGGGTGGATGCAATATATGGATAACTAGTAGAAGGTTGAGAAGATTCCATATGTTTTTATGTGGTCATTTAAGGTTGTGATGATGCTACATAAGGGTTAATGGCCCTAAGAGGTTGGGTAGAAGGTGAAATGTATGGGTTAATAGGCATAAAATATTTTATAGAAGATAGAGCTATGTATCCTTATGGATTAGGAATATAGCATGGGTAGGGTGTCATAGGTATTTGTTGAGGGGTTGATGTGGGTTGGTTGGGAGGTATGATTGGATTGGTAGATTGGGGAATTGATATGGATTGGGTTTGAGGTATGAATGGGTTAATTGGTTTGGGGTGAGTGGTAACTCTAGTACAAATAGGTGGAAGGGTAAAAGGTATAGAAAGCACCACCCTTTGAAATTGGGTAGAGATTGGTGGGTTGGAAGTGGTTATATGGGTAAAATGTATCCCCACAGTGGATGGAGTATGGGTAATAAAAGGTGAGGTTGACCCTATGTTGGAAGAGTTATTAGTTCGTGTAAGGGGTGTTTGGTTATTGGTTGGGTTGTTTGATTGAGTTTGGATGGAGGTAGTGGATGGGTTATTAGTGGAAGAAGATGTGTGAGTGATCATAGGTTGGGTAGAGATAGAGGTAATAAAGGTGACTTCCATAATATGGGGAGGCATCCCATAAGGTGGATCCCTAGGAAGAACTAAAGTAGGGGTGTGGTAAGATAGGGTGTTGAGGTAATGTTGGAGGGCCACAAGGTTATTATCAAGGAAGGTGGTGATATCTGCATCACCTCAAAAAACTATATGAGGCATGGTATGGTTGGTAGAAGAATGGAGAGAACCCTCCACATCTGAGGTATACTCCATGGAAGAAGAAGAGGAAGGTGGATCTTGGTTGGTTTGGTTCCTTAAATGTTGTCTAATAAAAACCATATGAGAAATATAAAGGAATAAAGGAAAGCTCCCAACTTAAACACAAATAAAAAAAGAAAAAGATCTCAAGGCAATAAAAAATGTACACTATAGTGCATTTAAAATCTTAGGGTACCTTTTATCTTTATTTTGGCTTATGCCTTAGTTGAAAGGTGTGAAGAAGAACTTGGTTTATAGAATAGGTACTAGAAATAATTCTATGATTAGTTTTAGGTGTGTAAGGCTCTCAAAAGGATCTATGCTAGAAATTAATATGTGTCTTGGTATTGGGGCCTACCCATTCACTTTACATACCACAATGATAAGGGTGTTGGGTACTTAGCCAATATTTACTGATTTTTAGAGTTTAGACTCAACCAACAAGCTGAATTTTGGTTTCTCTTCTTAGTAAGGACCTGTAAGTAAAATAGCCAAAGGGTGAAGGTGAACTACTAGGAGATGAAACCCTAGTTAGGCCTTATGTCAATTTTTATGATGTTTTGATTGATTTAAGTGGTATGGTATGGTGTGCAATAAATAAGTGAATCTCTGATTGAGTTACTTAGCCTTTATATTTAACTAGGTGAGCTAAGCATGCAAGCAATCAATGTATGAAAGGTTTATTTTATACTTAAAATAAATTCTAATTTCAATATATGAGAATGGAATAAGGAATAAAAGGGCACCTAGATGCTACGAGGTCCCACCAGGTGTGCCAAAATGTTTCTCTCAATTTCAATTTATTTTCTAGTTAAAGAAGTAAAAGACTAAATATTGGTATGGTAGAAGAACCTATTTGTTTGTGTGTACATGATCTAGATGATTGTGAAGAGATCATTTTTGTATTGGAAAGAATGACCTGTAGATAAGAAATCACTAATGTAAATCAGTTGTTAGATGGGTAGTAAGGTGGATTACCTAGCATGATCTAGATCCAAGAAGCATTAGCTTACTAGGAGGATTTCAATTTACTCTCTTAGAACAATTTAGTTGAAATAAATAAAGATGAAATACTTGCATCAAATCATAGAAAATACTAAAAGGAAATGCAAGAAGAAATAAATTCTTGATAAAGGAAATAGACTAATTATAGTAATAAACAACTCAATACTAATGCTAAATAGGTTAGGTTGGGTTCAAAAAATAGGTGGGGACTATATAAACAAGGAAAAAGTTAGAAAGTGGAATTTGGTTGAATATTATCAGGTGGAAATTAATTGTTATTATTTCCTACCATAGTGACTATCGATGGTTGGGATTACCATTAGCAGTTAAGGTGACCGTCAGTAGTTGGGTGATCATTGGTGGTTGAAGGTGATCGTTGACAGTTAGCATGACCATTGGTGGTTGATATGGGTTCTGAGAAGTGTTGTAGAAAACTTGGGATGATGAGGTTAGTGATCAAGTAGTAGATTGTTAAAGGTTTGGTTAGAGATAAGAGGTTTGAAGATATGATATAGAATGGTCTAGGTCAAAAACTAAATAATCAAAACATGAAAACTAAAAATATACTCAACTAGTTATTTGATAGTTGGTAGCTAATCTGGAGTGATTTTGGTAGAGTAATAGTAATTTAACTAAAGAATAATTTTGGTAGAGGTTTGGGTCTCTATTATAGTTGTTGACTTACTAGAGGAAAGACCTGTAAATAAGTTCTTGATGCTAAATACTCTTGATAACTACTAGTTGATCATTTGATTACCTAATTATAGAATTCCTAGATGGATCGATCCCTTTTTCACATCCTACTCCTTTCTTTTTATTAACAAAAGAGATGGAGGTGTAGGTTCTAGAAGGGGTGAAACTCATTACACAAATTTAATTCTTGATGCATTAGGTCACTACATGAATTAAATTATGATGTGTTTAGGTTCACACATGGACAAAGTTTGAGTGTTCAAGTGGTAGGGAATTAACCATTGGTTGTCAAGGTGATTTTTGACAGTCACGATGACCATCAATGATCAAGGGTCTAAGGTCAAGTGGGGTGAAAAAGGTAGGTTACTAAGTTGGTTTAGCTATTTAGCTAACTTGACTTAGGGTCATGGTTGCAAGTTCGGTAATGGTTCGATATAGGGGAGTTTCAATATCTAGAACTATTGTGTGTAATTTTCTAATGTCTACACCCACCCCTACTTAGTGGATTATTACCTGTGAATAGCTTAGATTGGACTGATGGTGTGTCTAACCCTCTCATTTGGGTGGCTCAATAATTCAATTAGACTATTACTCCATTTCCTACCCATGTGAATTATATGCATCTAAAACTAAAACTACATGATGTAACTAGAAATGTTGACTCTATGACCACTTGGGTATATTAGGCAACTCCAGGCCACTCAAGAATGCCAACCATTATAGATGGAATAAGGCATGAAACTAATGTGTAACCTTTAATATGATTTCATATGTATACATTTTAGAGAATGATATAGAATTTATCATTTTATCTAATCAACCAGTGTGTAGGTAAGCATATGTAAACAATGTGTTGCACACATGTCCCCAAGTTTGATATCTGAGCATATAGATTTTGAGCTGATTTGAAATAATATATATATGAGTCTTTAAACTTTAAATAATAATGGTCATGTCATACATGATGCACCCAATATGAGTAAATTGATATGAATCTGAGCTAAATTGAGTAAAACTAGTAAATCTATAACTAAACTTATGCAAACTTGGATTGTACCTATGATACGTACTTGGCCAATCTATATTTTTATAAAACCAAGGATACTAGATAGTAGTGCCATATATTGGATATTATATCCATATGGTTCTAGTTTCCTAATTTGGGCATTGATGTCCTACTACTCTCATTTTTATGTAACTATATTGATCTTTGTGTCACTATTTCCCACTGTGTTTAGTTAAGTCAAAATTTTATAATCTGAGCCTATGTTGAAAATGTATTATGAATACACTATGGTGGCCTGATCTCTATGATAAACCCATATGAATTCTCCCTATTTTGAGGGGAGTTATTAAACTTGTGGAAAAACTATCCTCAAAATAAAAAGCTATATACAATGTGTGTTAGCCAAAGCATATATGATAAATGTGTAATAATCCAATATAAGGTGCATACATAACATCAAAATGTAGTATAATCTGACTCTAAGTATGTAATTTGTGATGTATGTTATGCTTACATTCACAAGGCTATCAAGAAAAATATAAAAATATATGTAATAAAAAAATTGAGTAATAATTATTTAGTTACCTAGGGGGATAGGGCATGATGTCCATCATAGCACCCAAGTAGGAAGGGGAGATGCATTATTTCCCTCATGGCATCTATAACTAGAGTGTGTAACAAGTAAGATACAAATGCCATGGCCATGATGCATATAATAAAACATACATGCAACACACATGAAGTATGCAAAGTAGGCCAAAGGGACACAATACAAGGGACATGGGCATATGTCACTAAATTTGAGAAAACATGACATACAAAGACATTTTCAAATGTCTACATGCATAAAAAATAAGCAAGTTAGCTTAGAGACACATGGAAGCACATGTTCAAATGTCTATATACAAAATTAGGAGGCACACAAAAGGATATGGGTACATGTCCAAAGTATACATACTATGAAAATAAGTGGCATAAAGGTAAAGAGAATTGACATATTCAAATGTCCTTGAATAGAATAAACATAGAGATAAAATAAATTATAAACTAGGAAAGCTAAAAATGAAAGTATGCATGAACCTATAATAAATATCTATTTAAAGATAAGATGTACATAGGTTGAGTCTAAAGTAGTAGTTGAATTTGTTTTGAGTAGGTGTAGCATGATCAATATCAAGATATAACAATGCTAAATATGTGATGTAGAGTATAGAAAGACGAAATCTAGTAATTGAAACTATGTATAGGGTCCCCCCAAATGTGTTAATGTGTCAAATGAATAACTCATGTATTGGTGTATATGCCTGCAATGGGTAGATAATATCAAATCTAGATCAATGTAGTGGACCTAAGTCCTGTAGGTAATCTACAAGCACTTGATAAGAATAAGTGAAGCATATATGTACGATAAAAACTTACTATACTAAGATATCTAACATTTATAGTGTGTATAAAATATAATAAATGTAAACATGGCAATGCATATAATATATAATTTTGTGTTTTATGAGTAAATACTTGAATTTTTTTTGTGTTTTGGTATATTATATTTTTATTTTTATTTTCTAGGTATAAACTATGTATAAGCAACATAAAATTAAACTATGTGCAAGGAGTAAGAAATAAGGAAAGTATGTACAAGTATGGAGGAATAATACTAATCGATGAGTCTCATGGGAGACTCACCATCACTATGGCATGTGTCAAAAATAGGAATGGTAATCTCTTGTGCAGTGTGATTTCTATGTTAGATTTGAATGGTGTTGTAATACGAATATGGGTATTGTTCATCATTAAAATCATAATAATCATAATAACCTAGATTGCTAGAGGGAATTTCCTCTTACTATGGAGTTAAATTTTTTGAATTGTGATTTGGAATATTGATTATGATGTTTCCCTTTGAAACTATGATTGTTGTAGACATATGGTGTTGTGGAGGATCTTTTGATAGAAAGCCTTTTTTGAGAATGCTTGTTGGATTAGTATGATTTTGACTTTACAACTTAAGTTCTTACTTTTTTTGTAACATTTCCTATGTATCTAGACTTTTTTCCTTGATAAACTATATTTTTGAATGATTTACCTTAGGATGTTCAATAAATACCATGCCTTGTTGACCAACATTATCAATTGATATAATAGGAGAAGTGATGCCTTGAGCCTGCTTACCCAAACCTTGACCATGACAATTAAACTATTGTATAATTTTTTTACCAAATGTGTACTATTTTGAAATTTGAGACTCATTTTTGAGAGGTAGATTTGCATATTTTACTTGATTTACCTATGTTTATCATATTTTTTCTTACTTTGATTATGCATTTCGAACCTTCTATTGTTATAAGTTATGCTTGGTAACCATTTTTGTATTGTTTCTAAATTTGACCCTTTTTTGAAATTGTAGATGTGCTATTGTATGTTGTTTGGATGATGTCTCACTGTTTGAGTCATTTGTATCCATTATTTTTTGTATTTTAATTTTCAATGTTAAACTTGAATCAATGTGGTGCCTATAAATTCTATGATATGCCCAATAATATCTATATCTCCTCACTGGGTGTAGAGGAGTTAGGTTGGTCAACTTAGCTTTAATCATTTACCTTAGTATCTCACTTAAACTCTTATTATGTCCTTTTAATATTTTTTAATCACTTATAATAGATGCATTGTGTTGTACTTTATGATTTGGATATGAAATATTGTTAGGCACAACTTTGCTAGGTGTAAATGCATATGCATGGTGTACACTACCATATTCTAAAGACTGTGTATATATAATGTGATTGTCTAATAATGTGACCTTTTCACTTAATAACTTGTTTTTATTTTGTAAATCTAATATTAACTTCCCGATATTGATAATTTGATCTCTTAGAGTATCACAAGTGCAAACCCGAATTACTTTTGATTTAACATGTAAGCACACACCTTGTAGGAGAGGTATGTAGATAGGCTAAGTATGGGAATGAGTAATAATAGTATAGGTTGCTTCATATCATGGCAGAGTGATAGCATGGACTTGGTTAGAGGAAAATTATTTATCACCCTCATGGATATGAGGAGGAGGAGATTATTTCCAGTGCATAAGATGTGACATTGAAACTTGAAACATAGTTATTAGCTTATGTTCTAATTGATCTATGTGTGTAAGGATTTGTTTGTTAATGGAATTAAACATAAGATAAAGATAACATGAAATGAAAAATGACATATATCTGAATTGATTTAAATCATCATGTACATATGTTTTTATATCATCTTTGAATTCATTCCAAATGAAAATAAACAAACATGTAAGAGAAAATAGAAAATTTTGAATCAAAAATTAATTAGCTTCACCTATCATTATTATCATGATTAGATGAAATATAAATGAATTTGAGGATCCTAGAAGGCTAGAAATAGAAACCCTAGGTTTATCTAGGGTTAGGGTTTGTGCAATATTTGAAGTACATCAGGTTCACCAAAAGTTTAAACCTTTTAGGACTTAGTAAATGTAAATCCTATGTTTGTAAAGAGTTGAGTATAGTAAATTAGGGTAGAAATATGCAATAAATACATGTACTAATTTGTTAAAAAATTGACTTAATTTGACCTTTCTAAAAATATAAATAAATAATGAAAATAAAAAATTAGATGGAAAACAACTGAGATAGATGATCTGGAGACTAAAAACTAAGGTAGAGGCTATTATGAGTGTTGTAAATAGGATCAATGTGTTAAAAATCCTCTTGGACAATAGCGTTCTAATTGGAAAATAGCACCATGAGGCACTAGTATCCCTATTTTAGTAGTAGTGTCATTTGTGTAGGATTAACCCAAGCTTCTAGGTGTAACTGAGTATAGATATGTAAGGTATGGTCCTGTATGCACAAGTTCTTGAACCCTATATATTACCTATTTTGACTAAATTTTTGAGTAAAACCTAATCTTCCATGTTGTTAAGGCATCCAGTTGATACAACATGAAAAGTGTGTTTGTTAGTGGGGTAAGATAGACATATTCAACACCTTGATATCAAGAGAGTTACCTACATACCAATACTCCAAAGAGGGATCAATCCCATTGTAACTCTCCCTACATAAGTGCTAGTACAAGTGCAAGTGAAGCTAGTATAATAGTTGACTTGAGTACTTTGAATGTGCTTGAGACAGTAAATCTAAGTAATCTTAATTTCGGAATGTTGTAAATGGTAGTATGCAAAATTAGGTTAGAATAGGGATTGTTAACCTCAATTGTGCAAAAATTGTTCTAAGTTAACATATGTAATTTACATCTTATTTCTATGTAGTGGCTAGATAATGAAAAGTCATGTATTTATAGTGTTCTAGTGATTCTGTAAATCTAAAAATGGTCTAAGTTGACACTAGGAGGTCTAAGATTTAAAATTATTTTTTTTTGTGAAAAGAAGAGGGAAAGGAAACTAACACCATTATTGTTACATTAGCTCCGGCTAAGATTCAAACATGAAGGTCTAAGACTTATTTAGGGATGACTAAGGATGAATGTGGATTGTACTAAGGCTTGATAAGTGTGGTAATAGTCTCTATGATAGGTTTGGGGATAATCTAGGGATAGGTGATCTCAAGTATCGCTCTTAACACTCAAGTGTTACTTTTAGGTGATTATAGTTAATATGTAATTAAATTGAAATTTATATGCAATACCAAAGAAATAAATAAAATTTGATAATATTAAACACATTTATATTTGATAATCTTACATACCTTGGGAGTTCAATCTAAAGAACCACTAGGATTGGCTATATTATTTATGGTATCAATATTTTCTTCATGTTCAGATTCATGAACCTTCCATATATTACTTTTTAATGGCCTGCCCTGATATTTATGCTACTAAACATTTTTTTCAAAAAACAAATTTGAATGGTGGAGTATCTTCCTATGTACTTCATAGTCTTGAAAGAATCATATATTTTAATTTTTGATAGGATAGTGTCAAAGCCAAGTTTTAGTAACTACCGCAAACCCAATGGGATAGTGAATATTTTATTCATCTGTGTAAGTTATATTTTGACACATGTTCTTACACCATTATGCTCCTCTTTTCCATTTCCTACATCAGTGAATCTCTAAACATGTTGTACATTAGTGGTCACATGTATCCTACTCAGATAGTAGAACATCTATAGATTATTAAATTATGACATGTAGTTATTTGAACAAATATAATGTTTATTGAAATTAATGTTACTTTCACTCAACTCACCATAAAACATCTAAAAATAACATTACACATATTTTAAAAACTATGTTTGATCATTGTAAACATATACGGGATACTCCTTTAATATATTTTGATAATTCTCTATATTTTCAAGTGAAAGCATGAATGTTATATGTAAAAAAATGAAAATCTATACTAAATTTTAGTATTATAACTGAGTCTCTCTTTATGGTTGTGATGTGTAGTTATCTAAAAAGTCAACTACTAAAATAATAATACCAAGTGGGAATGTGTCCTAACTTAACTTGTGTTTTTCATCTAGACATTGAGCTCTTTGTGTGTGCCTTACACACTCATATACAAATAATTATCTCCCTAAATTTATCTATAAATTTGGAAAAAGGTATTTATTATATAATAGGCTTGCACATTTTAGATTCATTTATATATTTTAATTGATATGTCAAACACACACATGCACGTGCATGTACATGCGCGCATGCACACACACACACACACACACACACACACACACACACACACACACACACACACACACACACACACACACACACACACACACACACACACACAACTTGTCATTTTAGGTAACATGTTGAAATTTTTATGCATTATGATATTTTTCATCATGTTCATTATGCGCGTGCACACACACACACAAACACACACACACAACTTGTCATTTTAGGTAACATGTTAAATTTTTATGCATTATGATATTTTTAATCATGTTCATTATAATTTGGATACTGAAAACATTTTATAGGAGTGTGGAGTGGAATCCCCACCAAAATCAGTGAGGGAATTTATTCCATCTATTTTATGTGAAAGAGAAGACGTATAATTTTTTAATAATAGGGCATGTTTGGATAAACTTGAAACCTTAGTGGTGGGGTGCCAAAATTGAAAATTTATACCCATGAAGAGAGTACACAAAAAATTAGAAAATAATTGGTTGGTTTTATTAAATATAAATATGTGACAAGTTTTTTTTTTTTTTTTTTTGTGTGTGTGTGTGTGTGTGTGTGTGTGTGTGTGTGTGTGTGTGTGTGTGTGTGTGTGTGTGTGTGTGTGTGTGTGTGTGTGTGTGTGTGTCGCGCGCGCGCGCGCATGTGTGCATGTGTGTGTTTGTGTGTGATTAATTTTTACATATAAGGGTTTGGACATTTCAAAATATCTTTGACTAATAGAAATCTGTGGATATTTTTAACAAATTTAAAGTACAATTCTACTTGAGTCATATAAAAAAATGGTTAGGATGTGTTTCACAGTTACAAAAACCAACTCTTATTTTCACTACATCTCTAATATTAGGAAATACCCTTGTGTTATCTTTCCAAAATTCTAAAAGTAATATTTTAGGGAATCGACTATAACCATGTCTTTTTATGGGAGTCTATCGAAGAATGCCCACAAGTCATTCTTGCCAGCAATATCAAGTATTCTACATATCCCAATTGATTTCATAAGTGTTTTTTTCATTTATTGCAATGTTTGACTTGTTTTTAGGATCAATCATTTATTATTTATTTTATAACTTACCAAATAAGTTGTAATAATGTATGTGGTAATGTTACCATATTTGATATGTTTCTTCACACCTACTTGATGATATACATTATGAAAATTTTCAGTAATTGCCTTACACCATTAATATTATTTTTTCTTAGTCCTATGGTATTCATTGTAAGTCTCATCTTAATAACTTTCATCAATGTAATAAAAAATTAAAATCTTTGAGTTTCATTTAATTTTTCAAAGTGCAATTCCCAAAGTCTTTTAGTTTTTCTTTTTATATGGTGCTTAAACATTTTTTAAGGCATTTAATTCAAAATATTTTCATCAATTTAAATTAAATTCATGGGTCTTATTTTAAAACTCCTATAATGTGTTTCTTCATTTAATGATGTTTCCATATTGTTTTCTTGATTGTTACTTTCACCAATCAATGTTTATATGCAATTTACAAGATTGTGCATACTATCATCATCACCATAATTAAAAACTATAAAATTTGAATGTAGAATTCCATTATAATTTGATATACTATCATAATTGAAAATTATACTTTAAGAATATGGTATATTGTATTAATTCATTTCATCATTATTTGTGACATTCAATTCATTAGGGATAGTATACTTGCACAATTATTTTTCATTCCATGCCTTTTCTTTTATCGGTGCACTTCTAATTCCTTTGGAATTTTATGCTTTAACTTATTCTTATTGTTATTATTAAATATGTCACCCATGATTTCACAAATTTGATAACTTTTTAAGGTGCTGACAATAATCCAATTATTAAAAAATAGTGTAGTACCAAGTGGGGACAACAATCAAATCATTAAAAAATAGACCTGCACTCTTTAGTAAACCATGAGTAGATAATATTTTATAATTTTTAAGGTGGGGACATACATAAAATTAGTAAAAAAACTACAACATGTGCAAAATGAAATAAAGAAGAGTAAGAAGGGGAAAAACTCTTGATGTGAAAAAATGATATTAACCATACATTTTTTTGTTTTTAAGTAGTATCATAACCATGTACATGATAAAATTAAGTATGGAATAAAATTACATATGTGGTATTAGGTTTATGCATAAACACTCCTAAACCTAAACCCTAAACACTACACTACACCCTATACCTAAGCCCTAAACCCTATACCCTAAATTATAAACCCTGACACCTATGCCCTAAACCATAATCCTCAAACCTTATACCATAAAACTTAATCCCTAAACTTGAATCCCTAGAAACCCTAAACCCTAATTCTTAAAATATCAAACAAATCATGTGATCCCCAACTACCATTCTTTAGACTAATAATTAGGTTCATAGGGATAAACTTGTCCTAAATCACACCACTAACTACCTTAATTAACTAATTCAATCGATCTATGATGAAATGGGGGATAATCAAACCTAAAAACACATTATGTGTTCTTAAATAGGTTTAATCAACTCAAATTACCCTCAATTACCTTCATGGTTTGACCCTAAACCATACACCCTATATCATAAACCTTAAACCCTAAACCTTAAACTCTAAACCCTATACCCTAAATCCTAAACCCTATAACCTATACCCTATACGTTAAACCCTAATCCCTAAATATAAATCCATATAAACCCTCAACCATAAATTATAAACTCTTAAAACCCTAAACCAATCATTTGAATCCTAATTACCATAATGTAGACTAAGAATTAGGTTCATAGGGATAAATTTAGCCCAAATCACACCAATAACTACCTAATTTGATGAATTTGCTTCATATTTGATGACATGGGGAATAATCAAACCTATAAACACATTATATGCTCATAAATAGGTTTGAGAAACTCAAATTATCCTTAATTTCCTTTTTGGTTAGACCCTAAACCCTATACTTTAAATTGTAAACCCTAAGCTCTAATCCCTAATACATATACCTTATACCCTAAAACCTAGACCTTAAACCCTAAACCTTAAAACCAAATCCCTATATACCATAAATCATAAATCATACACTCTTAAAACCCTAAACCAAACATTTGAGCATAAATTACCATAATTTAGACTAATAATTAGGTTCATAGGGATAAATTTTTCCCAAATTACACCACTAACTACCCAAATTAACTAATTCATTACATTTGTTATGACATGGGGGCTAATCAAACCCAAAAATATATTATGAGCTCATAAATAGGTTCAAGAAACTCAAATTTTCCTCATTTGACTTTGCCATTAGACCCTAAACCCTAAGCCCTAAGACATAAACCCTAAACCCTAAAATTTATACCCTAAACCTTAAACCCTAATGCCTAAACATGAATCCCTAAAAACCCTAAATGATAAATTGAAAACTATTAAAACCCTAAACTAATCATTTTATCCATAATTACCATCATTTAGACTAATAATGAGGTTCACATGGATAAATGTGGCCCAAATTACACCACTAACTACCCCAATTGACTAATTCTCTCAATTTATAATGACATGAGTTCTAATCAAACCCAAAAACACATTATGTGATCACAAATAGGTTCAAATAATTTAGATTATCATCAATTATATTTATAGATAGACCCTATACCATAAACCTTAAACCCTAAGCCATAAAAAATAAACCTTATACCCTAAATTATAAACCCTAGGCCCTAAACTTTAATCCCTAAGCCTTAAATCCTAAACCCAATACCCTAAACCTTAAACCCTAAAATAGAAATGGTAAACTCTTAAAACCTGAAACCAATTATTTGAGCCTTAATTATCATTATTTAGACTAATAATTAGGTTTGTATAGATAAATTTCAGATAAATTGCACCATTAGCTACCCTAATTGACTAATTAGCTTGATTTGTCATGACATGGGGGCTAATCAAACCCAAAAACACATCATGTGCTAAAAAATAGGTGAAATCAACTCAAATTACCCTTAATTGCCTTTATGGTTAGATCCCACACCCTACACCCTATATTGTAAACCTTAAACCCTAAGCTCTAAGACTTAAACCCTAAACACTATACCCTAAATTATAAATCATAAGACCTAAACCCTAATACCTAAGACCTAAAACTTAAACTCTATACCCTATACCCTAAACCTTGAATAATAATGCATAAACCCTAAGCCTTAAAAACACTAAACCATAAATTTTAAAATTTTAAAACCCTAAATCAATCATTTGAATCTTAATTACCATATTTATATTAAGAATTAGGTTCATTGGGATAAATTTAGCCCAAATCACACCACTAAATGTCCCAATTGACTAATTTTCTTGATTTATGATGGCATGGGGGCTAATTAGAACCAAAAACATATTATGTGATCACAAATAGGTGAATGAAACTATGATTATCCTCAATTGCCTTCGATGTTGGACCCTAAACCCTACACCGTATACCCTAAACCTTAAACCCTAAGCCCTAATAATAAATCCTAAACCCTATACCTTAAAATTTAAACTAGAAGCTTTAAAACTTAAGTCCTACACCTTAAACCATATACCTAAACCCTAAAACCTAATCCTAAATCCCTAAAAACCCTAAATAAAAAATTGTAAACTCTTAAACCTTAAACTAATCATGTGAGCCCTAATTATCATTATTTAGACTAATAATTAGGTTTAGATGGAAAATTTTGGCATAAGTATCACCACTAACCAACCCAAATTATTTATTTACTCTATTTATGATGACATGGGGGATAATCAAACCTAAAGACATATTATGTGATTATAAATAGGCTCAAATATCTCAAATTTTACTTAATTGCCTTCATAGTCAGACCCTAAACCCTACACCCTATACCTTAAACCTTAAACCCTATACCCTATACCCTATATCATAAATTTTAAGCCCTAAGACATAAACCCTAATCTCTAAACCCTAAACCTTAGATCTTAATCCCTAAAAACCCTAAACCATAAAATGTAAACTCTTAAAACCCTAAACTAATCATTTGAGCACCAATTACAATCATTTAAACTAATAATTAAATTCATGAGGATAAATTTGACCCAAATCACACCATTAACTACCCTAATTAATTAAATTACTCCATCTATGATGACATGGGGGCTAATTAAACCCAAAAATAATTATGTGCTCATAAATAGGTTCAAGTAACTTAAATTATCTTCAATCACCTTTATAGTTGGACCCTAAACCCTTCACCCTAAACCTTAAACCTTAAACCCTAATCCCTAATCCGTAAACCCTAAACCTTATATCCCAAATTATAAACCCTAATCACCAAACCCTATATCCTATATCCTATACCCTAAATCTTAAACCCTAATCACTAAACCTGAAGCCTTGGGAAATGCCAAACCATAAATTGTAAACTCATAAAACTCTAAACCAATAATTTGATCCCTAATTACCATGATTTAAATTAATAATTAGGTTCACATGGATAAATTTAGCCATAATTACACCATTACCTTCCCAAATTTACTAATTTATTCAATTTATGATGACATAGGGGTTAATCAAACCCTAAAACACATTGTGTGATCATAAATAGATTCAAACAACTCAAATTATCTTTAATTGTATTTGTGGTTAAACCTTACACCTTATAACCTAAACCTTAAAACCTAAGCCTAAAATCATAAACCCTATGCCATATATTGTAAATTGTAAACCATATTCCTTAAACACTAAGCCTTAAAACATAAAACCTATAGACTACACCCTATACCGTAAACCTTAAACCTTAATCCCTAAACTTGAAGCTCAATAAACCCTAGACCCTAAACCAGTCATTTGAGCCCTAATTACCATCATTTAGACTAAGAATCATGTTCACAATAATAAATTTGGATAAATCACACCACTAACTACCGTAATTAACTAATTTTCTTGAATTATTATGACATGAGGGTTAATCACACCCAAAAAGACATTATCTTGTCAAAAATAGGTGAAATAAACTCAAATTATCCATAATTTCATTCATCTTTTGACCTTAAATCCTACAACCTATATCATAAACATTAAACCCTAAGAACTCAACCTTAAACCCTATATCCTAAACCTTAAACCCTAATCCATAAACCTTAATCCCTAAAAAATCTAAACTATAAATCATAAACTCTTAAAATCTTAAGCTAATCATTTAAGTCCTAATTACCATCATTTAGTGTAATAATTAGGTTCACAAGGATAAAATTGGCCTAAATCACACCACTAACTACCCTAATTAACTAATTTGCTCAATCTATAATGACATTGGTGACAATAAAACCAAAAAACACATTATGTTCTCACAAATAGTTGAAAATAAATCAAATTATCCTTAATTTCCTTCATGGTTGTACCCTAAACCTTACACCTTATACCCTAAGCCTTAACCCATATGTCATACACCATAAACCCTATACACTAAATTATAAAACCTCAACACTAAATTTTAAACCCTAAGCCCTAAATCTACTACACTATACCTTAGAACCTAAACCTTAAATCCTAATCCCGAAAATTAAAGCCCTAAAAACCCTAAACCATAAATATTAAAACCTTAAATACCTAAACCATTCATTTGATCCCTAATTACCATTGTTTAAACTAATAATTAAGTTCACATGGATAAATTTGGGCTAAATTTCACCACTAACTACCCTAATTGACTAATTCACTCCATTTGTGATGACATGGGGGATACTCAAACCCAAAAAAACATTATTTTTTCTTAAATAAGCTCAAAAAACTAAAAAACTCCTTAATACCTTTATGATTGGACCCTAAAACCTACACCCTATATCCTAAATCTTAAATCTTAAGCCTTAAACCATAAATCTTAAACCCTATACCTTAAATTTTAAACCCTAAGGCCTAAAACCTAAGCCTTAAGCTCTAAACCCTATACCCTACACTCTAAAACTTAAACCCTAATCCTTAAACTTGAAGCCCTAGAAACTTAAAACCATAAATCATAAACTCTTAATACCCTAAACTAATTATTTGAGCCTTGATTACCATCATTTAGACTAAAAATTAGGTTCATAGGGATAAATTTAGCCCAAATCACACCACTAATTTCCCTAATTGATGAATTCAATCAATTTATGATGACATGGAAGCTAATCAAATCAAGAAACACACTATGTTCTCAAAAATAGGTTCAAATAACTTAACTTATCCTTAATTATCTTTACATTTAGACCCTAAACCAAACTCCCTATACCCTAAACCTTAAACCCTAAGTCCTAAACTCAAAACCCTGAACCCTATACCTTAAATTGTAAACCTGAATCCCTAAAGCCTAAGCTCTAAGTCATAAAATGTAAACCCTATACCATATATCCTAAAACTTAAAACCTAATACCTAAACCTAAAGCCTTATAAACCCTAAAACATAAATCATCAGCTATTAAAACCCTAAACTAATCATTTTAGCCCTAATTATGATCATTTAGACTACAAATTAGGTTCAGAGGGATAAATTTGGCCCAAATCACACCACTAAATACATTAATTAAATAATTTACTTGATCTATATGACATGGGGGTAAATCAAACCCAAAAATAAATTATGGGCTCATAAATAGGTTTAAACAACTCAAATTATCCTCAATTGGTTTTGTGATTGGACCCTAAACACTACACCCTATATCATAAATAGTAAACCCTAAACCCTATACCCTAAATTGTAAAACATAAGCCCTAAACCCTAAGCACTAATCCATAAATCCAAAATCCTATAACTTATACCCTAAATGTTAAACCCTAAACCATAAACCCTAAGTTTTAAAAACCTTAAACCCTAAATCATAAACTCTTAAAACCCTAAAAAAATCATTTGAGTGCTAGTTACCATCATTTAGACTAAGAATTAGGTTTACAAGGATAAATTTGGTCCAAATCACACCAATAACCACCCCAATTGACTAATGTATTGTATTTATCATGACATATGGGATATTGTAACCCAAAAAGACATTATCTACTCATAAATAGGTTTAAGCAACTCAAATTATACTCAATTACCTTTGTGTTTAGAACCTAAACCCTACACCATGTACCCTAATCCTAAAACCCTAAGCCTTAAAACATAAACTTTAAACCCTATACCCTAAACTATAAACCCTAAGCCATAAACCCTAAGCCCTAATCCCTAAGCCTTAAACCTTAAACCCTAATCCTTAAACCTAAACCCCTATAAACACTAAACCATAAATTTTAAGATATTAAACACTAAACCAATCATTTGAGCCCTAATTACCATCATTTAGACTAAGAATTAGGTTCAAATGGATAAATTTAGCCTAAATCACAAAATTAATTTCTCTAATTAACTAATTCACTCCATTTTTGACGACATGGGGGATAATCAAAACTAAGAAGACATTATGTTCTCACAAATAGGTTCATGTAACTAAAATTTTCCTCAATTTCCTTTGTGGTTAAACCCTAAAACCTACACCTTATACCTTAACCTTAAACCATGTACCCTAAATTATAAACTCTAAGCCCTAAACCCAAAACCTAAACCCCTAAAACCTAAAACTTATACCCTAAACTTTAAATCCTGATCCCTAAACTTGAAGCCCTTGAAACTCTAAACCATAGATTGTAAACTCTTAAAACCCTAAACTAATCATTTGAGCCCCAACTACCATCATTTATACCAAGAATTAGGTTCATAAGGATAAATTTGGCCTAAATCACACCACTAATTACCCCAATTGACTGATTTTCTCAATCTATGGTGATATGGGGTTAATAAAATTCAAAAACACATTATGTACTCACAAATAGGTTCAAACAACTCAAACTATCCTCAATTGGCTTTATAGTTAGACCCTAAACCCTACACACTATACTATAAAACTTAAACCCTAAGTCATGAACCCTATAACCTATGCCCTAATTGT